>JACGDI010000694.1:565810-608103 GCA_014898725.1 Jacaranda copaia
ACCACCTCCACCTCCACCTCCACCTCCTACATTGCCTCCTAAGGAGAGTTCTAGTGGAGGAGGGCCCCCTCCTCCACCTCCTCCACATTTTAAGCATGGTGCAGGACCCACAAATCTACCCACTTTGTCCCTACCGCCCCCGCCTCCGACCCCTCCCAATTGTAGTAGTCCTCGCATAAGTTCTCCTTCTGTTCCTTTGGCACCTCCTCCTCCATTCCATTCCAACAAAGAACCAGCTACTTCATCAAATTCTGTTTCAATAAGTGGTAGCACAGCGATTAGTATGTGTGGATCTCCATCCCCTCCACCACCTTCAATTCCTCCACCTGGAACAAAGGGAAAGAGTTTATTGTCTCGCACTGTAACATCAAGGAGTAACCAGACAAAGAAATTGAAGCCTTTACATTGGTTAAAGATATCAAGAGCAGTTTCAGGAAGCCTGTGGGCAGAGGCACAAAAATCTGGTGAAGCTTCTAAGTAAGTATTGCTCATGTGATTGAGACAAAATGTTTTAGTCCTGCATAATCATTTATTTTATATTTGTGGATCCTCCTATTATCTATATTTTTCATGCCCATCTATTTCTGACAATTTGTTTTTGTCAGGGCACCGGAGATTGATATTTCAGAACTTGAATCTCTGTTCTCGGCTGCAGTTTCAAGTCCAGATCAAGGGGGCAGAAAAACTGGTTCACGAGCCTCGATGGGGAATAAACCTGAAAAAGTGCAACTGGTGATTTGTCTTTTTCTGCCTTTTGTATTGGACCACAAATTGATAAGCAAATGGGTTCTACTTAATCCTATTGCTATTGTGATGAATCTTGACCTTCTAATGGTGGTTGCAAGGACCATTATTGGACAGGAGTGTGCTTGCAATTGTCCACAAGATGCATTTTTTATATGAATTATTCTTTCTTGCTTTTTACTTGGATATTTGTTGTTTTCTCCTCATCTTATGTTTCAGATATTGCATTGCCCTGTTTATGACGAAGTCTTCCATCTCAGTTGGGTCTAGTTGAACTGAATTTTTCCTTTTCTCCAGTTCTACTCACATTACAGTTACCTACTTGTGAAACCACTATGATCTTGATAGGTTAAGCTGTGTGTGTTCTCTTCAGATGAGAAATTTCCCTTGATCTGTTTGGTATAGCCATTGAAACCCATATAATCCTGAAATAGTAATTTTAAGGAAGGCCTTTGATGATGCATCAATCTATTATTCCCCTCCCATCCCATCCCATCCCCCAGTGCTAAAGGGAAAAGAAAGCACCCAGCAGTTATAATTTAATCAGTTATAGGCAATCCCACTTGTTATCTCTACATGCTGCATAAAACTCTCATTACATGCATAAAATAAGTTATAGCAAATCTGGTTCCAAAATTATGTTGATTGTGCATTCATAATGTTGTTGGCACACAAAGTTTTTTTGGAGAAAACTTCTGGCAGCCACCAAATTATTGATAGGATTCCTTCAAAGTTCATACAGGGAGTTGACTTGTTTTCTTGATTTTCAAATAACAGTACTATATATTAAGCTGGTATATGAACCTTTTTTTGTTTTTTTTTAAAGATGGGCAATAATTTGGTCAATTATATTTCTTGTCTCTTAAGTACTTAATTTATACATTGAATACTTTCCTCTTCTTAAATAATTCGTATAATTATATAACAGTACTATATATTATGATTTGTTTAAAGAAGTGGTTAAATAATTTTGTTATGTACACCTGTCGACTTAACCCAAAACAATTAATAACATCTGCATGCAGAAAACTTATGGGCCGTTTGGTTTTATTTCCAGAGCCATTTCCAATTTTTAGCCATTTTCGAAAAGTGGAAAGGTAGTTATAGTTTTGAAATGAAAATAAAAATATATTTGGATGATTTGTTGGAAAGTAATGATTACAGTAGGGTAGGGTGAAAAGTTAGTTGATTTATATTTTTTTTATGTTTAAAAAAATTTATTTTTTTTTAAAAAAATATATTTTATTAATTTTAAAATGATAGTGAGTACTTTATGTTAAATCAAAGTTGAATTTGATTGATGTAAAAGTAGAATGATAGAGTAGGTTTAGAAAGAATTTGAAAATAAAAATAAGAATATTTTGAATGAAAATAGTGAGAAAGTGATGGTTTTCATTTTTCATTTTGGAATGGAAATGGAAATAGGGCATGGAAATAAAACCAGGCACCCACTTACTTTCTATGTCTCTTAGCATATCTTTTGTTTGACAATTCATATTTTTGTGTCTGTAATGCAGTGTCTTTGTTGCTTATTGCTTTGCTCACTCCTATTATAATATTCTCCTAGATGGCTTGATGAAATTTAGTTGATCTTTTGTTTCGTCAGTCAATCAAACTGTTTAATAATGGCCACATGCTGAATCCTTCTATAGGCATCATGTGTGGATGCGTCCTATAATTAATGTGATACTATTGGTTCCATAGTTAACTTCTACAATTGAGCTACCTTATTTTGGTCTTTTATCATTTCCTTTCATGAAGAAGTATTGTGCGGACCGGACTGAGTTTGGCGGCTAATGCTGAAATTTAAAGCATTTCTTCTCTGCTTTTGCAGATAGAACACAGGCGTGCATACAATTGTGAAATCATGCTTTCAAAAGTGAAGATACCCTTACATGACATGCTGGTGAGATAGATTTCATATTTTTCATTGAGTTATTTTTGAGAATTACGTTATTTTATTTATTAATTTAATTTGACATTGCTGGAATGAAGGCTATAGGGATTATGGTGTGTGTTACCAATCAATTTCATCCATCATAACTTGCTACATGATCCATCTCATTTGTAAGTTGGAAGGCGCCATTTTTTATGTGCAACATCATGGAAAGATCAAATTTATGTAAAGCCTTTTTTGCTCTATGGTTGTTGAATTACAATTCATCATTCATGAACATACTTATTACTTGGCTGACTTTATTGACTGCTATGGTTTTCACTTGAGTTTAGATTTTATTATTCCTATGCTATCCACTTTATATTGCTAGACTAAAAAGTTCTCTGTAGAGAGCATTGCATTTTTATTCCTTCATCTTTTTCTGCGCTCTAGTTCAACCCTAGTCAAAATTGATCTTTAAACTTTCAGTTTATCACAAGTCCAGTCCCTGGTATTAATTGCTACACCAGTTAGATATGTTTGAGGGTCTAATTTTATATAACGGTCAACTTGAAATATCCAACTGCAGAATTTTAGACTTGAGGGATTAAAAAAATAATATTTTCAGTGGTTTCATGCATTATATGTTAGCAATTCCATTCAGACTTAACGAAGTTAAAAAGTACAAAACCTTTTTGTTTAAAATAGAAATATGAGGGAGTAATTTTGATGATGGCTGACTAAATGAAGTGAAATTTAATCATTGGAAAAATGAGGAGAAAACATAACTATTTCTGAGTTCATTTAGTTTCTAAAATGTGTTAGAAGTCATAAATTCACATGTTTCATGTGGCATTTTTTTGTTTTCAATAAGTTTTTGTACTATAGTTGTCTTCTGAACTTCATTAACATGATGTCTGCTTACAAATTTTGTATCTCCTCCTCCATGCATCCTTCTTCTCTAGGGGCTGTTTATAATTCTTTTGCACTGAAAATTTGTGGCACTTTCACAGAGTTCAGTACTTGCTTTGGAAGACTCTGCATTGGATGTTGATCAGGTTGATAACCTCATCAAGTTTTGTCCAACTAAAGAGGAAATGGAAGTGCTTAAGGTAAGAGATTGAAAAATTTTATATGCCATCATTTTCCATCTCAGACTCCTGAACTGCTTGAGTATTTTTCAAACCTTGAGTTTAGATTTTATAGCAATGAGCACAGAACAATCTTTTTTTGTTATCAATTTCTGAAATTTTAACTAGTTATTTCTGTTTCCAGGGTTATAAAGGAGAGAGAGATAAATTAGGAAAATGTGAACAGGTCTGTGACTTATAATTCCTGATTGGCACTTATTCTATTGATCTTTTTTTATCCAATTACAATATGTCCGAAGATGTGCTACTTATCTGTTAAAAATATGATTTTTTTTGGGTCTTCTTTATCTCAGTTCTTTTTGGAGTTGATGCAAGTTCCACGGATAGAATATAAGTTGAGAGTTTTTTCATTTAAGATTCAGTTTTGCTCCCAGGTCAGAAGTTGTACAACTTTCACATTTTCCAAATTTTCAGGAATATGTTTGTAAATGTATTTTTTCTTCATCTTTTTGTCTTCTCTCAGGTTTCTGATCTCAGGAATAGCTTGAACATTGTAAATTCTGCTGCGGATCAGGCATCTTGCTTTTTCTCTTGTTATCTCTCACTATGACTATATGAGATTATAAACATTGATGTCTTATTCATCTTTGCAACCATGTTTTCATCAGATCAAGTGTTCTACTAAATTGAAAAGAATCATGCAAACAATTCTTTCTCTGGGTAATGCTTTAAACCAGGGAACTGCTAGAGGTCAGTTAAATTTGTTGATCTGGTATTTTGGCTTCATGCTTTCTCCAGTTTTTCTTTGTGTTAAGTTTTTTCTTTTGTCCATTGACATTACATCAAGCACCATAAAATGCTCAGTCAAGTGAAAACTCAAATGTGCAAGCTGTTGTTAAATTCTCGAAGAATTTCTTGTAGCTACATATGTAAAACTTAGTTTAATACAGTTGAAGGGGCGAAAGGGCAGAATTGAGTAGGAAAATCCAGTTCATGGAACAAAGTAATAATGTAAGATAATGTTGTAGCATCTGTGATGATGAGATGGTTTGAATATCATTTACCTCTTTGAATAAGAAGATCTACTGAGTTCTTTTGAGATTCTAGTTTTCCCAGCTCTGGTTGATGGGGGTTGAATATCTGAATCGGCATGAGATTAGCTGTTTCTGTAGGAGGTTAACTGGCATGTCATATAGTTTTTGCTTTGATACTGTGTGGATGAGCCCCAGGAGGAAAGGATTGTTGGTTGTTCTGTGGCTGGAAAAGTCCCTGGCGCAAAGTTTTGTTCCTTGTTCCTTGCTGGAAAGGGTGGGGTTCTTTGTTTGCATTGGATATTTAGTGGAGAAAGATACATGTGGTGGACAGTAGTTGAGATTGGAAGCATCATATATCGACTTTGCAATTAAAGACAAGAAAATAGAACAAAATTCATATTAACTTCAATAACATGGCTTATGACCCTCGCATGATATTTCTTTTTTCAAAAAGAAAAGTCCTCTGAGTCGATCTCTCTAATCTGTTTTAGGTTTCTTTGACTTTATCTTGCCCTTGAAAATTGGAAAAAATCCAATCAAGAGTCACCAAGGGTTGATCTGGATAGGGGGGGTGTTGAAGCTGACTGTAATCTTAGATAAGCTCCAAAAAGTAGAAGAACACTATGTTCGTTCTTTTACTTGTTTTCTTGATTTTCTGCACTTGGAGAGAGATGATGTTGAGCTACTGCCGATAGATTCTTGAGACTCGTAATATTTTCTTTGTATCTGTATCTTCTTTTCATTGAGAGTGTTGTTGCAGCCTTCTATTTTCGTCTCTTGCATGTGTGGCTTGAGAAAGAACTTCTTCAGTCTCCTTCTTCTTGAGACAGAGACGATGCAGTCTTCAATTTTCTTTTGTACGTGTGTTTCTCAAGTTCTTCAAGTCTCTGTTTATTGGTGCAGGGAGAATAATTATAGTAGTTCCTGATTTTTAGATTGATTAAGGGTGATTGGTCAAAATCGTCGTTATATATGTTCCTACCCAATTTAACTTGGTCTCAATCCATACAAAGAATGATTACTTTTATTTGAGAAATCAAAATTCAAAATTTTTTATGCCGACAGACTGCAAGGGATTAAACAAAATTGTCTTGAGTTCTGATTGTAACTAAGTCAAACATCTTGTCATAGAAAAAGGTGATCTTAAACTGGAGCTTTGGTCCTTGGAAGTATTAAAGCAAGCACTGGCGGATTGAGCTCTAGGTGGTTTACAAGGCTATTTAAACAACAAAACAGTCTTCATTTCTTCAAGGTGTTACCATATATTAAGATAAAGCAACCTCATTGTCAACTTTTGCTAGCTTGCTTTGCAAGTCAACAAAGTGTATAAACAGATATTGGCACTAGGAAAGTTTTAGTTGATTATTTCTCATATATCACCATTGAATATGGTACGGGTTTCGAATAGGTCTGATTTCTGAAAGCTGTATTATGTTGGATGGTTGGCAAGAAATGACTTGCTTGGTAGAATGCAGTGTAGACCTATGGGAAGGAGATCCTCCTTAGAAATACCACTGGTCATACCCTTTATTTTCAGTCAGCTTATTTAAAGATTTTTGTATGACAAAAACTTGCTAGAACTATTCTAGTTTATATATCTGAAGCTTGTGATTGGTTATCTATTGAAATTTTCATGGTGTAGCTAATACTACGTTTTTCTCATTTAGTCTTCCATCTTTGTTGCTGTGATGTACTGTTACTAAAGTTTTATGGAAATAGTGCATGAGAACAGGGCTGAAAATTGCTACTTGCTAGGCCACTATGTTTTCAGCTATTATTCTTCTTGTACCAATGGCTGCTACAGCATTTGGCCTTATCATTTTTGTTGGAACTTGGAAATGGTCTCCAAATACCATATCATCATCTATCACCCTGCAAAGAGGCATAGTAGCCATAAACTTTCTGCTCAATATTGCCTAAATTCTATTTGGATCTATGATGTAACCAAGGAAAAAAAGGAAATTAGTGAAAACCTTTTCTTTCTATAACCATCTAGAAAAACTCTGTAGTGTAATTGAATATTAATGACAATTTACCATCAATTTTCAGTGAAGAAAGCAGTAATAAATTTTGGTAATTCTTACATTTTGTATCTTTATGTATGTCTTGGGTCAAGTCATCTCCTATATCAAGGTACTAAATATGATGGTTGCAATTCATGTTTTATTGTTCTGATTATAGTTCACCTTCTCCAGAATTCTGAATCTCCTAATGCAATTGTGACAGGCTCTGCTGTTGGGTTCAGGTTGGATAGCCTCCTCAAACTTACTGAAACTCGTGCCCGGAATAACAAGATGACACTGATGCATTATCTTTGCAAAGTAGGGATTACATCTCTTTGCGGCTATTTTGTACTGAAAATACAATATCACAGCGATCTTACATATAATCTAATTACTTTTGCAATTAATAATAAATATGGTTCATTACCTGGCCTTGAAATCTTGGTTCAAGTGAAAGGTTCATTTCTGCTGACTCTGCCAGCATGGAATTAAGATATTGAATCAGTGTTTTCTCTGATAAATGAAGTGTTTAGTTATATTAGTAGGACTTTTCTCCTGCATTGGACTTGCAACAATTCGATTATCTATGATACATAATTTGAACTTGTCCCAAATCCCAAAGCTCGAAAAATATTGGTCTTCTCCCATGTTTTATGTACTGGTATTCTTCAACTTATATTGGCTGCATATTTATCCTACCAAGATAAATATTCTTCTTAATAATCTTAACACATGCTCTATTTTATCTTATCATGTTTAACATGTGGTGTGCATGCAATATTGATGAGACATCCAAAAACTACACTTATCTTTTAACCATAATCTTTTTAAATATATATACAGTTTTTGTAAAGCTTCAATAACTCGATGTTCCATGGCACATGCAACTTTGCTTGTGTCACAAACCTGGTTGATCTATTATTATTCATCTGTGCTGGTAGATTTTCCTGATAGACTACTTTCAAGAATGCAACTTCGACTCCAAAAAGTCATCAATAAACTCTCTTCTGCCTTTTTTACCCTCCAGGTGCTTTCCGATAAATTGCCAGAACTTCTTGATTTTTGGAAAGATCTCTCTAGCTTGGAACCTGCATCAAAGGTATTATTATTTGACTTATTTATAATGATATCCATAATCTTTTTCAGTAAAATAATATTGCATTCTTAACTGGATCAAGTGAATTTGTCCAGATACAACTGAAATTTTTGGCTGAGGAAATGCAAGCCATTAGCAAAGGTCTTGAAAAAGTTGTACAGGAGTTGTCCATGTCTGAAAGTGATGGACCGGTGTCTGACCAGTTTCGCAAGGTACTTTTTGGGATGATATCAAAATGAAATTTGGTGCTTACTTCTCTACCATAAGATATACTTTTTTATCCTTTTCTAGGGGTATAATTCTGAGCTTTTTTGGGTTAATGCTTATATATATTTTTATTTTTGTGTTTTCACTGCAAGATATTCTTTGAGCATTTCAATGGTTGAAGTGTTAGCTTTCTTGTGATAATTTGCATAAATACCTCATCTGATTCTGTTAAAGAATTCCCATTTGCTGGAGGTTCAGATGCATACACATACTCTTTAAGTGAAAATGGCGACCAGCTCAAGGAAGCAAGGTCTGTGGTGAATCATCATTAGTTTATAACTAGTGTTTTCCGACAATGAATTGGAAATGAATGCTAAGAGTAGTGATACTCTCCTTTAGAGCTCCCAGAAGAAAATGTACAACTGTTTTAGTAGTTCTTAGAGATGTCCAATCAATAACTAAGTTTGCGTCTGCAGCAGTGATTATTTTCTCTTTCTAATCACTTCAGTTCTTGTATCATTAACTATGCCAACTCAAGCATCCGATGCATGCTTTCTCAATAGCAAAATGTGTTGATGGGAGCTGCCACGGGAACTTCTCTGTTGTGTGCATTCCATTTGTTTGTTATTGTTTAGATCAAGTTATGCAGAGTTTTGACTTTGTGGTTCATGTTTTAAGAAAGGGCAGTAGCCTTTCCTGCCTATTTCCTTGATAACATAATGATTTGACTTCACCTCCGCCATAAGGAATGTCAACATTTTACTACAAAATACCATCATCACCATCCGTGACACTAAAAGGAAGCCAGTAGCAGGGGGACAGAGGGATCGATCTTTTAGACAGAATCATCCATAAGCCAAAACTCGAAATATTAATCTCGTTAAAGTTGTTTAGCTATAGTATCTAGTTACCACTGTTTGAGAACATGCTTCAGATGACCATTGATTGGCAAAGCAGTTGTGGCCGAGCGCTATATTATTGTTTTTGTATATGAAGAATTAGCAGTTAATTTTTCGTGATACCAACTGCTAGACAGATGAGAAGACTGATAGTGGCAGCAGAGATATGGCCAATGGATACATTGAAAAAGTTTAATTTAGATTATAGATAAGTTAGTAATTCTGTAATCGAGATTACATAGCTAAGTAATAGTTTTATAGGTTGTGGGCAGGGACTCTGATGATGAAATCATTTACTTTCTTTAAGGAATTGCAATGCGAACCTTTTCTCTGATGCTCTTTGCCATTTCCTTCTATGTATAACCATGGTTTTCTGCTCCAGGCTTTGAAGGAATTCCTTTGTTTTTCTGAAGGTGAAGTAAGGTCCTTGGCTTCACTTTATGCTGGAGTGGTATGTATGAGTTGTCCTTGGGATCAGCTAGCTGTGTATTTAATATTGTTTTCTGCCTGCAGCAAACATATTTTTTAGGGTTTCTATCTATTACTGATTTTGCAGGGTCGAAATGTGGATTCATTGATCCTTTATTTTGGGGAAGACCCATCACGTTGCCCATTTGAGCAAGGTACATGTAATCCCTTACTGTATGCAGTGATGTTGATTTCATGGTAAGAGCAGGAAAGTAAAAGGTGTTTGTGAGCTGTTAGTCATTAGCAATCTCATTTCTTTTACAATCTCACGAGATGCATATATTCTGCTTTATTAGAAGTATATGGTGACATACAGCACATCTAGGGACAATCTTTTGCAAATGTCTAATTATCTTGTTTGCTGCCAAGTGCCAATTATGGTGGTCATAAGACTTGTTCTGTTTGGAAGGTTTTCTTATCTTGGGTATGGAAGCTTTACTTTCCCCTTTATTTTCCTTTTTTTTTTTTCTTTGGTGGATGGGGGGGTTGGGGGGGGGGGGTGTTGTGGGGGGGTTAGTTTTGGTTGTATAGTTTTGCATTCTATGGAGAGGTTTGAGGAGCTTTGCCTACTCATCCCCACCTGCACCCCTACCTTGTGTGTGTATATATGCTCAACTTCTGCTTGAATACTGGTCAAACATTAACATGGCAAGCATGTATGTTACACCACACTCCTCGACGATCAGTCCCATCTTTGCTGTTGATGACTTAAGTGCAGGTTGCTTGCTGGTTGTGGATAGCAGGCTTCACTATCCAAAAAGCCAGTTCTCCATACTTAAGCAGAGATACATGGAATCCCTTTAATTGGTGCTTCTGCAGGTTTAATTGTGGAAGTTGAAATTGTAAAATCATAATTGATGTGTATCAGATACTCCATGTCCAGTATAAATAGTGATCATGCATTTGGAATGATTGGCCATTGTTTGGGAGTGAAGGGGGTTTTCCATGGCATGTAGTTAGAATCGCTAAAACAATTGGATCTATTTTTTGGAATAAAAAAAGTATGTACTTGCTGAGGTTTTCCTTCTCTCAATAAGTTTGCTTGCATATTGCTCAGACTCACTTGTGTATTTATTTGCTGAGAGCTGTTTAATTTGATGAAAATGTCAATTTTGTATTCGTTGTTCCATGTTCTCCTACCTCCTTTTGAAACAATAGTATGTTTCCTGCTTTGTATCTTCAGATTTAGGTTCATTATGTTTTCTCATACATGAATTTCTGTTACAGTGATTTCAACTCTGCTAAACTTTATGAGAATGTTCAAGCAAGCCCATGAGGAGAACTGCAAGCAGCTGGAGTTTGAGAGAAAGAAGGCGGAGAAGGAAGCTTCAGAGAAGCTGAAGATAAATGCTTCAGATACTGGACACTTGTTGCACCCTCCAGTCAAAAGCGTTAAATAACTGAATGCCAAAATTCCACTCAAATTATAGACCAGGTTTAACTCACAGAGTTTGTGGATGGGCGTTCTGAAACTGCTGGGAAGATTTGTTTCTGGATCTAAGCTAAATGTCTTGTTCATTGATGGCTAATGAATGTTTATTCAACTGTTGGATGCTTGAAGTGGTGGAATTGTGTGATTGAGCAAGTTGAGAAGCAAACCTCTCACTCAGGTAATGTAAATCCTCCTGTCTATCACAGTTATCATTTTGATTCTCATAATTATATTTTTCTAATTCTGCATTATTGATGTTAACTTTCAGCAGAATCTGAGGGACGCCAATTTTGTTCATGGTGGATTCCTGTGTATATTTTTCTTAGGAAGAGAGTCAAAATGTAACATATCTTTCCTTACCTTATTTTTAAAAGATTTAGTCAGATCTTCTCGTTGCCTTGTACAGTATGCATTCCAAGTTGTAGGGCTATAAATAGGTTAGCTATTCTCCTGAACAAATGAATCACCATATTGCATTACAAATATATTTTAGCAGTAGTTGTGCTTATTGCTGCATACCTTCAATTCCATCCGAGAATAATTGCGCCATGCAATTCCAACCAGCAGAAGGTTTGATCATTCCCCTTTAACTGTCATAATGGCCAGTTCTTTGTATTTTTTTACTTCTGAGACAAACGACTTGATAGAGGATGAGGACATTCTTCTTTGGAAGATGATGAATATTTCACAAGCATGCAGTAGAGAGAAATTGAGGACTGATGAAGTGCAATAATTTCTTCCAGCTAGCAGGTTCCCTTTATTGTATGACCTTGGAAATGATTTTGTTTCAGTGCGTTTCTCTACTTAGTAGAAGATAAAGCATTGCTGATTGATGAGCTCTAATTGCCTTTCAAGGCTTTGTTTTCTCAATTTTTTGTGAGCATTAACCTTGTTTTTATGCTTTATGTCCTCTCTTGATCAGCTTGGGATCATCCAAACAGTGTGTATCTTTCAATCATCGGCCACTAGTAGGGGTAAATGCGATCTTTAAAACAATTGTTTATGTTATTGGGGTGTGTGTGTGTGTGTATTGTCTATCCCAGTGCGATTTGAGGCCAAGATCCGAAGCTTAGTTTGTTGCAATATGTTTATTTTTTTTAACAAATGAATGGATTAATCGGCTTTTGACTATTGTTCTTTGTATCGCTTTGCCGTGGACGCCAGGCTGCATGCCAAAAATTTGGAAACAGTACCTGACTTTTCTCTCTCCAAGTTAAGTCAGAATCCCTATATGTCGGATGCAAGAAAATGAAAATTGGTTCCCAACAGGTAGCGGAAAACCTCGTGAAAGGAAAACGAGGAAAATTACAAAGACAAATTTAACTGAAATCAATCTGATTAAGAAACGTTAAAGCCATGGCATGAAACAATGGTCCCTAATAACTGCAAATGGGGGATGGTGGTCGTGGTCCTAAGTGTGTTACGTCCAACTTCTGTTATTGAACAAATATGAAAGTAGAGTTAGAGATGAAGAAAATGAGAGAAATGAAATAATGTTACTATACTGAACTAGTAGTCAGGAAACTATATGGCATGTTTAGAGAAGTGACTTGTTTATTATATGTTGTGAACACATATTATAAACAATAGTTTATAAAGAAATTATAACACAGTTCATAATCATTGGGTCAGCATTTGTAAAATCATTGTGATAAATATTTGCAGAAAAACAGCAGTCAACAATACGTGTATTGCACTTATGCAATTGCCGTCTAGTTTCAAACAGTATAAACCAACAACAAACAACTAGTTCGGAATATCAACAAAATTATAGAGATCAATATTTAAAAATTGTGAACTTATCTCTAAGTTCTGTATGATAACAGAACATAGACTGAATCATCATAATATGATTTGCTTTGAAGAAATTATCACCCCTGTCAATGCAAAGAGTTCAGCAAAACTTCCTCTGGTATAAAGCTAATCTCAAAAGCCTTTTGGTGCACTCCAAAAAAGCTTTAACCTCAATCACCACTCAGTTGTCAGGAAATGATAAGCAACACTATATTTTGTAAGATAGATATTAGAGGAGAGAAGAGATTTTGTTCTTGTGTATCATATTTTGCCTGCAATAGCAGGTATATATAGGTATGAGGGAGGAGCCAGCGGGACGTCTAGGTTCATTCTGGTCTAGATTCATTTTGGAACATATGTAAAGGACATGTCCAGTTTCATTTTAGATCAAACACAACAAACTAGACGATCTTGGTAGTTTCAAGAATTGTAGAAACAACTGGCAATTTCTGTAATAGACTTTTGACTTTTTTTTTTAATTTTAAAATTCAAATTTTAAACAAAATTCTAGATAAAATTTGAATTTTCAGTAAAATGATTAACCTAAGACCCAAGACAATTAGCCCAAACGCTCATGCCCACGCTGGGCTAGGACAGGCCGGCGGTGATAGCAACGCACACATGTGGGCACACCCTCATAAGTCTCTTAATTAATACTTTACCAAGCATCAATACTTGAATCATATATAAGGTGTATTCCTATTGGGTAAACTTTCAATGTGAGATAAGTGATCTTGTATTAGACAAAGAGTTTTTTATACTCCCACTTATTCTCCCATACTTTGTCTCACAAGCAATGTGGAATTTTTCCCACATACATAATCTTTTATCTTTTTGTCTCCCTCTTCCAATTTACATAATACTTATGGATTCCAACCAAATTGGCATCTGTCCATGAGTTTTAATCACTTCTTAAACATGTAACTAAACACAAATCCTAATTGATTTGATGCCATTACAAAAATAAACAACAATCTTGAAGAAATTATCTGTTTAAGTGTTTCTTAAACAGTCTATTTGAAAATGGCATTTTCATCTATAAGTAGTTCTAGTTCTGATTCATTGCTGTCCTTTAAAGTTGACCTTTCTGGCTTGCCAAAAAAGTTTGGGGGCTAGTTTTTCAAATGTTGGTTACAATGAATGAAAATCTGATTCATAATGAAAGGTCTTCTTTCTGTACTTTTAGTTACTAGACCTGAACTAATTGATACTAACCCTAAAACAACTGAAATAGTTGAGTGGACTAAGAAAGATCAGTTAGGTCAAGGGATCATTTTATCATCACTGTCAAATGTTCTCTTTGATGTTTACTGCTTGGACTAGTACATCGCTAAGTCATTTGGGATGAGTTGGACCAAAAATATAATATTGAAGAGTAAGGGCTCGAGAGGTATTCTATTTCCAAGTTCATGAAGTATCAGATGGTTGAGGAAAAGTCTGTAATTGAATAAATGCATGAATTAATCAACCTTGAGCATGCTCTTGTTGATGTTGAGATGAAACTTCTTGAAAAGTTTCTAGTCATGTCCATAGTGGATAAATTTTCCAAGTCTTGGGAGAATTTTAGAATGACATTCAAGCATAAAAGAAGGAAGCTATCTTTGGATGATCTTATGATTGTGATCAATATTGAAGAAAAACACTGGAATCAAACTCATGTAGTTTCGATTGGGCACCAACCTAAGGCAAATGTGGTTATTGAAGGGAAGAAAATGTTTAATAAAATGAACCAAATGAACTCAAACTCTAAAACTATAAGTAAAGGCATACCTAAAGCTAAGAAACCAAAAGCAAACAAACCATGTTGGAATTGTGGGTAGGTAGGCCATTGGGCTAAGGACTGTCCTTCTGAGAAAGCTAAAGCCAAACCTAACTCAACTACTCCAGTAGTGGTCAACATGGTTGTAGGGGAGACTAGCGAAGCTAGAGCTCTAGAGATAATTGTTGATGAGTACGTAACTTTAAAACCTGAAGTTTGTACCGTTTACGAACCTTTTGATTGGTTAATAGACATTGGGGCAAATGTGCACCTATGTGTTGATAAATTACTATATGTGTCTTATCAGCCAGTTGATGAAAAATTTGTAACAATGGGGAACTCCAGTGCTGCCAAAGTGCTTAGGATAAGACGAGTGGACTTGAAGTTTCCTTCGGGGCACATATTATCTCTGTTGAGAGTGCATCACATCCTAACTATATGGAGAAACATTATCAGTAGTTCTGTAATAGTTAGGGGAGGCCATGAGCTTACTTTTAAGTTTAATAAAGTTGTAATTCAACACTTTGGTTTGTTTATTGGTAAGAGCTATTTGTCTAATGGTTTATTTAAACTAAGATTTGTATGTAAATTCTAATTCAATTAATAAAACTTCGTATTCTGAGTCTTTGATGAATATTATTGAAAGTTCTAATGTGTGACATAGTTGTTTAGGTCATTTGAATGGTTCTGTTAAATGCATGATGAACTTAAATTTGATACCTCAACATGATATTGAATATAGTAACAAATGTCAAGTATGTGCTGAGGCTAAACAAGTAAGAAAACTTTACCAATCAGTTGAAAGGAATTCTAAAATACTTAAGCTTGTGCACACAAATATTTGCAAGTTCAATGGGATCTTAACAAAAGATTAGAAAAGATACTTTATTACTTTTATAGATGATTGCTATAGATACTATTATGCTTATCTATTAAAACATAAAGATGAAGCACTTGAAAAGTTTATCACTTTAAAAAATAAAGCTGAAAATCAAATTGGTAAGAAATGTAAATGGTTAAAATCGGATAGAGGTGAAGAGTATGAGTTGAATCAATTTGATTAATATTGCCAAAACTTTGGTATTATTCATGAAGAGACTCCTCCTTGCTCTCCCTCATCTAATGGGGTAGTAGAACAAAAGAATAGAACCTTTAAAGACATGATCAACAGTTTACTTTTGAATTCTAAACTACCTAAATATATGTGAGGAGAGGCTTTAAATATAGCTTGCCACATTTTGAACATAGTCCCTCTCAAACATAAAGAGAGCACTCTATTTGAATTCTGGAAAGGTAGAAAACCAAGCTTAGAATACTTCCAAGTGTGGGGCTATCTTGCAAAAGTTCTAGTCTCAGAACATAAGAGGAAAAAGCTTAGTCCTAAAACTATTGATGCGATTTTCTTGGGCTATGTGGAAACATGCTATGCATTGAGATTTTTGGCAATTAAGCATGAAATCCCAGGCATAGAGGTTAGCACAATAGTCAAATTTCGTGATGCCACGTTCTTTGAGGACATGTTTCCAATGAAAATTGGAATACCTCAGGATGTTTCTTTAGATTAAGCTCTTATATCGACTTCTATTTTTGAACATGCAGAAAAGATGTCAAATGTGGGGGTTAATTCAAGTAGTTCTGGTTCAGCATTCATTGGAGCTAAAGAACCAAATACACCAAGATGGAGTAAGAGAACTAAGATTGTCAAGGATTTTGAAAATGATTTCATCACTTACAATATCGAGGATAATCCTGTCACCTTCAAGGATGCTATGGCCTCATCTGAAGCTAAGCATTGGAAGGTAGCTATCAAAAGTGAGATAGATTCCATTGTCTCTAAGGGGACATGGGAATTAGTCGATTTGTCTCTAGGGTATAGTATAATTGGATGCAAATGAATCTTTAAAAAGAAACTTAAAAATTTGATGGAACCATAAATAAGTTTAAGGCCATATTAGTTGCCAAATACTTTAGACAAAAAGTGGGAATATATTTCTTTGATACCTAATCCTTAGTTGCTCGTTTGACTACAATCTAGGTGCTTATAGCACTAGCTTCCATATATGGTTTCCTAATTCACCATATGGATATGAAAACAACCTTTTTGTAGCTTGAGGGATTTGTAGCTCCTAGTAATGAGCAAAAGGTTTGTAAACTTGTTAAATCCCTCTTTAGATTGTAATAAGCATCTAAGCAGTGGCATGAAAATTTTGATAAAACTATTTTATCATTTAGTTTTAGCATAAATGATAATGATAAGTGCGTTTACTATAAGGTTAAAGGTGATGAATCTATTATACTATGCTTATACGTGGATGATATTTTATTGATTGGTTCTACTATTGAGATTATCAATAAGACAAAATCATACTTTGAAAGTAAGTTTGAAATGAAAAATATGGGTGAAGTTAATGTGATTCTTGGACTCAAGTTGATTAGGTTAATAGAGGGTATAGCTATTTCTCAGTCTCACTATGTTGAGAAGATTATTGAGAAATTTGGTTATAAGGGTTGTACAATCGCTGTGGCACCATATGATCCTTCTATGGCTCTTTTCAAGAATGAAAGTGGTATTTTTGTGTCTCAATTGAGGTATTCTCAAATTATGGAAAGCTTGCAATATCTTGCAAATGGCTCGAGATTGGATATCTCATTCACAATCTCAAAGTTGGTGAGGTATACAAGTTGTCCCAATAGAACCCATTAGGAGGCTTTGGATAGTGTACTTCGATACCTTAAGGGCACGGCATCACTAGCTTTGCATTATCACAGATTCCATACAGTACTTGAGGGATATAGTAATGCTAGTTGGATAGCCAAAAACTTTGGTAGTAATTGGTGCATAGGGTATGTATTACCTTAGGTGGAGGCCCAATCTCCTGGAAGTCTACCAAATAGACTTTGGTAACTCGGTCTACATTTGGGGTAGAGTTATGTAATTTAGACACAACTGGAACAGAGGCTGAGTGGCTACATGAGTCGATAGTTCAGTTACCTATGGTTAGTAAGCCTCTTTTTATGATTATTGTGTATTATGATAGTCAAACCACAATTGCAAAGATAAAAAATTCACAGATAATCAAAAGATCAAGAGACACATCTGAGTTAGACTGAAGTCTATAAGGGGAGCTTGTGTTTGATAGGGTTGTAGCCATTAATTTTGTTGGATCAAAAGACAACATGCACTAAAAAAAATTTAAATTTAGAGGGGGTTTTAAACCCCCACTAATACCTTTAGTGGGGGTTCCTTAAACCCCCGCAATTATATATCCTGTTAATTTCTAGATGAGGTTTTTGACTAACCACCATTACAACTCTCGCTGATAATTAAGTGAATTTGCTTGGATTTATTTTTATTTAGTGAGATTTGAGAAACCCCTACTAGTAATAAAATATATAATTTCATATAATTTTAACGGGCCATATAGCTAGACTTAGGGCATAGATTGGAGACACTTGGTGGGCCCCATGGGCTATGCAAGTTGGGTTTCAAGATAGACTCGGACCCTGGTGTGCTGGGCAATTAGTGGGTGGGCCCAAATCTTATCTGGGTCATCTCATCCATGGGTAGTTCTTACATCTAGGCTGGAAGCTGGGCCAGAGACTAGACTCTGGTAAGCTAGGCTGCATGAGCATAGACTAGATGGGCCACAGCATCTTAGGCCTCTATGCGCTAAACCGTTGATAATTGGAGATAATCCTGCAATTGCGTTTAGTCTAGGACTTGAACCCGCGCCAAAACCCTTCTATAAGGAGCCACAAACCAACTTGGCTACAACTAATATAAGTTAGAGCAGATAGGTGATATACACTTATACTCTCTGTTGCAAAACTTAATAAGGCCAAAGTAGCAATATTTAAGCTATAATCATGATGTGAAAAACATTTTTAAAAAAATCAATTAAGTAATATTATAAATTATATCTAATTAAATTACTATTTTTATTAAAAAATTAATACAAAATTAAAAGATATTTTAAAATAGTTTAAAAATCAAAATAAACAATAAATTAATCTATACTAACTAATTTTAGCACTAAAATTGGGGGATGTTAGTTTTATTAAATATTTTTGAGCTTTTAAGGATGATGAAAACTAAAATATTAAATTGATGCTTAATTCATATCTAAGTGGTATAATTATGGATGGATCTTTAGTAGAGATTGTTAATCTAAATACTAAAAATCCCTAATTTTTATTCTTAATTAAGGGGGGTTTAATAACCCCCACTAAATAACCCCCACAAATATGTTTATTTTTTGTAACGATAGCTGATCCTTTGACCAAAGGACTTGAGTTATCCTTAGTCTAAAAGTCTAGACTGGGGATGGGAATAAAAACCTATCAGTGATGCACCTGTAGTGGCAACCCAACCTACCAAGTGAAGATCCCACAAGAAAGGTTCAATGTAGTATAAACGAGCTACTAAGTGTTTCAAGTGAACCTAAAGTTGACTAATACTTTAGTATCTGAGTCTGTCCCCTAGTGTACCTAGAAGGTGCTGTTAACTGCTAGTAAAGTAAGAGTTCTAATTTTGAATAGGATCATGTCATACTGACGAGATACAAGCAATGCATCCCTGGAGATGCCCAACTAAATCAATGAAGTCGTTTGGCTGTGACTAAAGGAAAAGGATTATTTCTCAAAAACATTCATGATATAGGATCGGGACACATGGCCATAACCATGTAGCTTGTTGTTACCAGTGGATGTCGCCACATTTAAGGGCCAAATTTGAGGCTTTGATCCATTTGTCCATGTGGTGACATAAGTTGAATAACTTAGGTTGTGGTTCAAACTAGAAGATATCATTACTAAAAGTAAGTTACGATGATCCTGATAGTCCAACACTATGGATTTGTGGGGGATTGTTGTAATTGGCATCAAATAAATTGGGATTTGTGTTTAATTACATGTTGAAGAAGTGATTATACTTATGGATGTATGCTAATTTGATTGAAATCTATAAGTGTTTCATAAATATCAAGAGCAAGACAAAAAGATAAAAGATTATGTATGTGGGGGAAATCCCACATTGCTTGTGAGACAAAGTATGGGGGAATAAGTAGGAATATAAAAGACTCTTTGTCTTATACAAAACCACTTATCCCACATTAGAAATTTAACTAATGGGAATACACCTTATATGTGGTTCAAGTATTGATGCTCGGTAAAGTATCAATTAAGAGACTCATAAGGGTATGTACACATGTGCGTTACCTGCTCAGTGTGGGCATGAGCGATGGGCATTTAGGGGGATTGTCTTAGGTCTTGAGTTAATCTTTTTATTGAAAATTCCAATTTTATCTAGAATTTTGTTAAAAATAAGAATTTTAAAATTAAAAAAGTCAAAAGACAGTTACAGAAACTGCCAACCATTTCTGCAGTTACAAAAATTGCTAGGAATGTCTGGTTCATCGTATCTGGTCCAAAATTTGGACATGTCCTTCACATCTATTCTAGAATGAATCTGGACCAAAATGAACTTGGACATCGTGTTGGCTCCTCCCTCATGCCTATTATACTTGCTATTGTAGGCAGAATATGATACACAAGAATGAACTCTCTTCTCTCCTCCAATATATATCTTGCAAAATATAGTGTTTCTTATCATTTCCTAGCAATTGAGTGGTGATCGAGGTGAAGCTTTTTGGAGTGCACCAAAGGCTTCTGAGATTGTTTATCTTTGAGGAAGTTTTGCTAAACTCTTTGCACTGGTAGAGGCGATAATTTCTTCAAGGCAAACCATATTCTGGTGATTCAGTTTAAATTCTGTTATTACACAGAACTTTGAGATAAATTCACATTTTTGAAATACTGATATCTATATTTCTGTTGATATTCCAAACTAGTTGTTTGTTGTTGGATTATGATATTTTAAACTGGACTACAATTGCATAATTGGAATACATGTATTGTTGATTGCTGTTTTTCTACAAATATTCATTATATTGGTTTTACAAACATTGCCCAGCGATTATAAACTATCCTATAATTTCTTTATAAACTATTGTTTATAATATGTGTTCACAACATTATATGCGACTTTTTTATAATAACAAACTCCGAAAACGAGGACGGAGGAAGAATTGGATCTGGGTTTGCTGGGTTTGAGTAGAATTGCTCCTTATTCGATATGATTTGCAGAAACATCAACAAAAAAGAGTTAGTATTAGAAGAAATAGAAAAGTGAAGAGCAAGACTTACATAAAGTGAAGGAAAAAAAAATCATAAAATACAAAAGTTGGATGAGCTCCGGGCTAGGCATCTTTCCTCATGGTGGGTCTCTACTTTTGGAATCCAGAAACCACAAAATCGTGGGGTAGCAAAGTAGCTTCTTCATTAATTATTAAAATGTACAAAAAATTATTATTATTATTATTATTATTATGCAGAGTGTTGGAAGGCGAATGTGTCTTTGCGGACAAAGAGCCAAACCTTCGTAAGAATCCAGAATACAGCCATTCGCAGGATACAAAGTAAATTGAGGGTTGAATTGTTCGTGTTTTGGAGCATTCTTTTTTCATTTTACCCTATTTTAAAGATAAAAAATGCAATTGTTTATATCATTTGTAATGAAACATCATTCATATTTATTTTCATTTTCATAAATCATCATTTTCAAATTTATAATACCTACTAATTTAAAAATAATTAAAATTCACTAACTAATTAAATATTAATTTTTTCTATCATTCTAAAGTAGTGGGACCTACTTAAAATTTAATCTAGTTTTTCATCACATCATCATCCATTAACTTATTAAATAATTATTTTTTTTCCTATCTTCTCAAGACAATGGGGCATACAATCAATTAAACAATTATAATTAATATTGTTACACTAAAATATTTAACACTGTTATATTAAAGTATCATTTCAATCTATCTTTTTTCAAAATTTTCACAATATTTATCCAATCACATTTTTATTTCCACAAGTAAAATAATGATAAAATGAAAACACATTTGAAAATGATGAAAATAGAGAATGAAAATAAAAATATAACCAATCCAATCCTGAGTCTTCAAGTTTATGTTTTTGTTTCTTTTTTCTATTTTCTTTTTCAAATTAAGAAGGAATGTTAAGTTACGATTGAAAAAAAAAAAGGTCCAAAAGGGAATTAATACAAGATAGATATGATGAATAGATACAACACGAAATACCAAAGATCGAAAAAGGACAAGAAGCAATCATAGAGATACCAATGACCTATACCCTACATTTTACCATCTAAGTGAAATACGTAAGAGTTTTTAACCTGTACTTTATTTCATAATCAAGATAAACAGGTACATAATACAAGTTGCTAGTTATAGACCAAAACTCTAACATTGGATTCCTTGTAGAGATTAAGCAAATGCAACTACTACTATGGCTGAATCACAATGAAGCAACTTGAATGCTCACTCAACTTTGAATGAACTAATATAGGCTCCGAAGTATATTGTCATACGCTCCTTTTTTGTGTGTGTAATACTTTTTTCCTCTTTAAATAGTAAAGATGATTTTAATAAAATCTAACTTGGTTGATGCAAGCATTTTAGAACAAAATCAATTCTAGTAGACTGGTCTTCTTTCATTGTAATACCAATTGCTATCTTGCCATATATACATATGTGGGAGGAATTTAGGCAAGTCGTGGAATCACGCAACGACGACTTTCGTTCTTAGAGCCTACAATAATTAAGCCATAAGATTGACAATTTAAAAGGAAAGTTAAAATTTGCAAATTTAAATAAATTAAGAGGAAAGCCTAACAACTATTATATCTTATGTTTAGATTTCATGAATAATGCAAAGGTTATGGCTTTTTTTTCTTCAAATAACCAAAAAAAAAATTAAGAAGAAAATGTGATTAGACTTACAATGAAATATAAAAGAAAAAAGAGAGAAAAATGGGGTTAGAATTTTGAGTGGAGTTTAAAGAAAAGATGCGGGCAGTATGCATGTCATGTCATTCTGATAAATTATAACCCCTTTGTGATATACTATGAAGTCGAAGTGGAGGAAGTTTCAATAAATTCCAACCAATAATAAAGACGGTATTATATATTAGTAGCAAACTTCTGATTGTCCAGATGAATAATATTATTGCATTGCGGGGAGTTAGAACCCCTTTGCTTATTCCCCAAAAAATAAGGAAAATAAAATAAAATGAGAAGAAAGAATCTTCTTACTCTAATACGGACAAAATCTTCTTAACTAAGAAAAACCTAACCCAATACAATAACCAAAGAGGTCAATTGCCCATGGATTACACTCCAATATTTATATATATATATATGTTGATTGTTGACCAAACAAAATACAAATTGAGCTTATTCAAGAATTATATACTCAGGATTTCAGATATAAATAACTCCACTTGTAACATCCAAACAAAATATATATACACACACACAATAGAATTGCACTTTCTGAAAAATAAAATAAAATAAAATAAAATCCGCAGTTATTTTAAATAGGAGGAGATGGCTGCCCGTTTGGCCCCTAATAATTTTATCCTAGTTGTTCTCATCTTATGTCACTTTGGCCCATGGATAACCCCACTTCTTGTAGCCAGGCAATAAATGATACAGCTATATTCAATAGATGCATGCACAATTTTACATTCTTTGTATTACAACGTAACTTTTTGTATCCGCATTAATGTCGTTGAAAAAGTAAGGTAGTGTTTGGTTATATTTTCCTAAAGCGAATGTTTGGTTGTGTTTTTTTAAAATAAAATTATTTTGGGAAAACATAACCAAACATATCCTCATTTTTTCTTCAAAATATAAAAAAAAAAAATTCTCAAAATACCCTCTACTATTCTTTATTATCCATAAAACTTTCCCATTTTTCAATATATACATCTTGTATATATCATATATATTTTTTATTATTTTATCAATAAAAAATCACTCAATTCCATTTGCACTCTAAAAACCCAACAAAAAAGTATTAATTTGACTGTTACAGTAAAAAATGTCTCTCCCTAGAATAGAAAAAAACATATCAAAATTTTTCAAAATCAATTTTTAACTATTCCCCAAAACATAACCAAAAATCAATTATATTTCTCAGCGCAACTTTTACATTCTCTAATAATTCATTCTCCCAAAAAATATAATAAAACACACAAACAAACATAACCAAACATTTCCTAAGAACGTGAAAGCCAAAAATACCAAACAGGTATAAAAATATTAAATAGTGCGGATCATTTCCTATTTATAATTTCCACTGTTGATTCAAACTTTGATTTATAACCGCTTCGACACCTAACTACATCCAGTTTTCAGCTACATTGCCACTACCAACACAAACTACAGAAGACATTATTTTAATTAAATATTTAATCCTGAGTATTATTTTTAGGACAATAAGAACAAACTGAACAGGTATACATATATTTTACAATTCTTTAAGTAAAAGAGTAGGTAACACAGTATGTTTAATATAACTACATGCAACCAACAGTCACATTACTTGTAAATAAAGCTTTTATCCATAGAGGCAGAAAGAGGAAAAGGGAAAAAGAAAAAGAGAGGCAGCATTCATAGGCCTCTGTGTGTGTGTGTGTGTATGTGTGTGAGGGAATCCCAATGCTGCATGACTTTCATAACTCCAACTGCTATAGCTTCTGCTCAAAGCGAGAGTCCCATAAATAGGCCATTGTGATATTTGGGGTCCCCAGAGTACTCATTGCAGTTAAAGGGCACCAACAGAACTGAAATGAGTACCAGACAAGTAATGGATTTGGACGGCAGTAGGAGGGGCAGTGCCCCAAAAGCAGGCTCTGTTTGGGAGAACAGAATGAAGGTTGATCAAGTGAAAGGCGGCATCAAAGTCTTCAATGCCACTCATGACTATGCTGATCAGGACAATAGTACTAAAATTACTTGTAAAAGCAGCAGCACCGGCAGCAGCACTGGTGGTAGTACTATGAACAATACTGGGGTTCAGGTGGATAAAAAAGTGAATAATATGAGGGCCAAACAGAGTCCTGTTGGGGTAAATGGCAAGAGGAAAACTTGGAAATCTGAGAGTTCTGAGGGGAGCCCAGTTCAGAATTCAAGGAAGAGATCTGAATTGCGCAAGAATTTGGAAGAAGAATGCAAGGAATTGAGTGTTTCTTGTGATGGGAATGGGATCAAGAAAAGCCCAGTTCAGATCAAGAAAACAAAGTCAGTGTCAGGCCAGAAGGGGACTGGTGATCCTACCAATGACGGAAATGAGATCACTTTGGTTCAGTTGAGGAAAGAGAAATCTGATTCTGCTGAGGCTTTGAATGACAGCAAAAGTGAAGTGAGTTCTGAACTGAGTAAGGTGAAATCTGAGCCAAGCAAGATTCTTGACCAGTCCTTTGATGGGACTTTGAAGAATTCACTTTCACTTCAGTTGGTGGAAGCAAAATCAGTGGTAGCAAGACAGGTTACTGATGAATATACACAGAATTCTGACCATAATAAGGATCTTGAAGGGCCTGCTGGAGAAACTGAAAAGAGCCGAGTTGGAATTGAGAGGTCAAGATCTGATGAAGATCTTAAAGAGTTTGGTGTCTGTGAAGAGAAGGTCATGACAAGCAATGTGGGTCAAATTGAAGTCATCAGAACTCCACCCAATGTTAATTATGTTGATTGTGAAGAAGAAGAAGAAGAAAAAGAAGAGGAGGACGAGGAGGAAGAAGAGGTTGACCAAGAAATCAATTTTGAGGTTGAGAAGAAGACCGTTGACATTAAAGACATAACCATCAGTGTGAAGGAGGAGAAACCAAAGAAACTTGTGATTCAGGAAAAGAAATTGCTTCACAGCAATGAAACACAATTGCCAGTTTCACCAATTGTGAAGAAGCAGATTCCTCCCGCTGTAAATCATGTCAGAATTCACCCAAATCCAACGAAAACCAACCCAAGTAAGTCTTATAGTTTCTTTGAATATTCTCCATTTACAATTCTTTCCGCTTAATTAAATGATTTTTCCTTCTTTCTTTGCTGGTATTTTTTTTTTCCTTTTTTTTTCAGTACCAGTTTCAGATCATTTCCATGGAAGTCCCAGCTCCCAAAGCAAACTTCAAAGTTTTGGTGAGCTCCATTGTGAATAATTAGTTTTCTCTATATAGCAGAGACAATGTCAGTAATTTCTGATTTTTGGTTTTTCAACTCTCAGTTGACCTAATAATGTGGAGAGATGTATCAAAATCAGCATTTGTCTTTGGGATTGGAGCTTTTGTTATCATTTCCTCTTCATACACAAAGGATCTCAACATAAGGTTATATATGAATTTCCCCCATGGTATTTTTATTTCTTTAAACCTCATTCTCACAAAAGAGCACATTAATGACTAAGTATCTTAATTGTGATTGGGGGGCCATTGGCAGCTTTATATCTGTGCTTTCCTACTTAGGCCTTACATATCTTGCTGCAAATTTTCTCTCCAGATCCTTCATCAGCAGGTAACTTAATCAACTCTTTGGCTAAAAGTTAAAGCTCTAATAAGGTTTACTTGGTTTTAAGCCCACTAAAGTTTGAGTTCAATCTGTTGGAAATACCTAGGGTAGCTATTGATGTGGATAACACAAAGCAAGACTGTGTTGTTGGGGAGGAAGAAGCAGTTTGGCTAATAAAATTGGTTTTGCCTTATCTAAATGAGTTTCTTTTGAAGTTGAGAGGACTTTTTTCTGGGGATCCAGCCACCACTATCAAGGTACAAAAATCTTGTGCCACATTTAATTTTGCTTTCTTCTTTGTTCTCCCTTTGTCTATTTTCCTTTTGGTATTTCTTGATTCGTGTGAATTTTAGGGGAAACTGACAAGTTCTCCTTCTGGCAGTTGGCAGTGCTTCTGTTTATTTTGGCAAGATGTGGAGGCTCCATAACCATCTGGAAAATGGCCAAGTTAGGTTAGTTGTCCCTTTATTGAAAAGAAGGAAAAAAAAAAAAGAGAGAATGTAGAACTAGGGCACAATTGAGCTGAATTGAGCTGGAGGAAAATTTTCAAACTGGAGTTTCTACTTTAAATATAGATCAAGTTTAAAATTTAAACTCGAACTTGACTTAATAAAATTTGAATTGTTAAATGAATTGTAAGAAATGCAAGTTCGAGTAGCTCAAGTTTGAGCTCAAACTTGAAATAAAAAATAAAATTATAATATATATTTATCAATAAAATAAAAAATAATATTTAATTATATATTAACTTGTGAACCTCGAGTCTAAGTACAAATAGCTTGAGATAAATTTAAAATAAAGCTAGATCTCGATTTAGCTTGAATTGAATTCAAAATAGCTCAAATTTGAGTAGAACTAGCACGAGCTCAACCAGTAAAATTCACGAATCAACTTGACTTGTTTGCATTTTTAATAAAAACAAATGGGCTGTTTTTTGTTTTTTTTTGGGATATCTTTTTCACAGTAGTAAATTCTGTACCGTAATTTCTTGCAGTTCTTTTCCATATTTACATTGAGACTGAAAAATGAACAATAGTTTGCTTTTTTCTTGACTTCGGCAAAAATATCTTTGGTGGCAGGCTTTTTTGGAGTATTTACCGTACCAAAGGTCGCCTCCTCCTACTCCTCTCAGTTAACTGCATATGGTAAAAAAAACCAACACTTTTCACTCACTTTCATGCAATTATTTCTCCAGTCCCACAGCTTTAATTTCATTGGGGGTGAAATAGTATTTAAAACTAATTCATTAGTCATTACTTACTAATTTCTGTTGGGAGTAAAAATAAATGTACTGTTTGATATAGTGGTAAGTACAGGCTATCTCATGGAGTTATGTTAACATGCGGTTAGAGCAATGGAACTTAACAGTACACTGCTGGTTGATAAGCGTTAGTGGGGTCCGCTAGTTGGATAAAGTACTCGTCTGGTCTCTCGTGTCTGCTAACGGTTCTTTGGGTGTTTGGTGTTTGGCATGGTGAGGAGATCTTAAAGTGATTTTTTAAGTGATAAACACTACAATAATTAGAATGCATAAGTTATTATCAATTTGTAGTTGATACTAAAAATTTATAATTTTTGTTACAAAATTTACCTAATCAAATTTAAAGTAAAAACTCTCGTAACTAATCATTTCTACGATTAATTTGAACTGATGTATAACTAATGTATTTGTGCTTTAAAGATACCAGATTATAGATTGTAGTACATAATTTTTTATTATTTGTAATTAAAAAAATTATACTTACTACAAAAATTTTGTCGTTATAATTTATAGTTATAAATATATAATTAATTTTGTAATTAGTTTTTATAAAAATATTTAATATTTTAGTAGTGTAATAAATAAGTCTTGTACATTAGTGTGTAGTAAAAGATACTACAATATATATTATAAAAAAAATTGAATTGACTTGAATTTTATGCAGTTAGCAATGGTTTTAAGTGGCGAGACATCTAAGTCATTTACGTGAGTATCAGCATCACTCGATGTGATGTTTTGGGTTTGGTGGATATTAGGATTCGCAAAAACATACTATGTGTTATGACAGTTACATTTGTTGATGTGTTATGATACGTATGGGTCCTAGATATAGTAATAGGTAATTGTTTGAAAATCACACTTCTAGTTAATTAATTTTTTTTCCTTACAAATGGAGAGATATTTAGACATCTGGAGATTTTATATAGTTATTTTTAGAAAAATATTTGGGGTATGAAACTTTGATATAATGACATTTGGTAAAGTGTGTCCGTGTGCGCGTGTTTTTTAATGTGGTCTCACTTTTGCCAATTTGACACATATCATTTTACAACTTGAAATTCCATGACTTCCCAAGTAGCCGAAAGACTTCGGGCCGGTTGGTTTTATTTTCATTTCTAATTTCTGTTTTCATCATTTTTAAAATTTAAAAAATTAGTTAGTGAAAATGAATTAAAAATAAATTTATATTTAGATACATTGTTGAAAGTATAATGATTATATTAGTTTTAATAGGTTGTAAGTAGAGAGAGAAAGAAATAATGGAATAAAGAGAAAAGATATATAAATTATTAGGAGAAGACGTACAGGTTATTGGATAATGTGTTTTGAAAATAAAAATAAAAATGATATTAGGTGAAAATGTGTAAAAATTAATATGTTTCATTTTTAAAATAATAAAAAAAATGTGAAAATAAACTTTGAAAATGAAACTAAACAAGCCTTTAAGAGATAATTGCACCATGGCAGAAAATTGAAATGCAATTTTAGTAACTGTTTTTTTTGGGAAAAAGAGTAGCTAAAACGCCTGTGCTATACCTGATCTTAGAACCATGAAAAGTCCCAAAAAAAACTTATACTACATGCATGCCATAACATAGGATAAAATGTTGGGCACAGTGGCTTCATGGCATGCTATTCATTTGAATAAGTACTTAACTTTATGTTTGAATCTTAAATTTTAAAATGAAAAATGCGATAAAAAATTATTTTCACATTTATTTTTTTTCCTTCTCTTTTTCCTTACCATTTTTCTTGATCCAAACATAGCTTAAATGAGTTATGAATCAATAAATAATAAATGATGATGTCAAACATTTTTACTTTATAGTAAGATTATATTCTCAACATAGAACTTTAGCCTTTAGCTCTATTATTGTTCTTGCTTTTTGCTTTTGGTATGGAGAAAATTCTAATCTATCTGCTAAGTTCATGCACAAAAGGAAGCATACAATTTTTGACACAGGGATGAAAAAATTCTATTGTGCTTATGTTGCAATTGAAGAAAAATCAATTCAGATTCACCTAGTGAACTTCAGATTTCAATTTTTGGGTTGACTGTAGTGCTAGGAATGGTCTTTTAGTGTTGATACTCAAGTTAGAAATTGAGAGAAAACTTCAGATAATAATTATAGTACTTTACCATAACATGTCAAAGTACAGAATGTTTCTAAGTAGTTGTCGTTTGGTGAGTAGGCTAAGGCTGAATGGATTAAATTGGACCCTTCAATGACAGATGATCCAAAGAAACAGTTCACCAAATAAGAAATTAAATTTGGTTGGGTCAACCTAAACCGTATGAAAGGAACCAAATATTGGATTATTGTTGTAAAATCCAGCTTCTTAACAACAAAACTAAAATTACTTATCTCAATTCCTAGGACTACTTTAGGTTCCAATGAGAAGTAATCGGGCTGAGCTTTCCTGGGCTTAACTGGAAAGGACAGTACCTTTTTTTTCTTTTGGAGATGTAAATGGAAGGAGAGTAGCTCTTGTCCAGGATAGGCTTGGATTTCTAACTACAAACCTAAGATGGGCTAGGTTCAAATTAGGTCAACGGAAAACCTCTTTTTGGGCAAGGTTCTCCTGGTCAAAGACCTCTACAACCAGCCCAAAAAAATGGTAGTAGATGTACAGAGAGGCCCATGCCTCCATGAATAATCATATTTATATTGTTAAAGCTTAAAGAACATTCTTGTTTTACAACCTCGGCAAAAATAGAAGCAAATGACATGACATATAACATTGGCATCATTGTTTTTGTATTACATATGTGGAAAAAGAACCCCTAACATAACACTGCATATTTATAATGTTTTTAAGGTATATTTTGGATCCAACGATTTGAAGATGCTTGGAGATCATGTTCTCACAAGAAAGCCGTGGGACTTGGCATCTTCACTCTTGTGTGGAACCTATCTTCAGTTGTTGCTCGAATTTGGGCAGTGTTCATTTTATTTGTTGCTTTTAAGTACTATCAGCAGTACTCTTGGATCAAGGAGGAAGGGCTGCTAGAAGAAGACACAACTGAAAATTCAAATTCTCAATATGTTGGTGGACGGCAGCAAGGACAGGCTCGAAGAACTACTATAACAGAAATCAAAAAACAAAAGAAAGTGTGCTAGACTATGTTCTTGTGTGTGTGTGTGTGTGTGTGCATTATCTTTATTATTATTATTTTTTAAATATATCCCAGGTTATATGAGTCTATACACTTGAACAATTCCTACATGACATTATAAAATTTGTCCAATACTTTTCTAGAAATAGGTTTCTCCTTAATGCCAGCACTCACACATTCATTGTCCTCATCTCTAAAAATACTTAGTGCAAAGTAAAGCTGATAATTTAGTCTTTGAGATGGTTTATAAAGGTGTGCTCTAAAATTCAGGTCTTAAACCTCGTCTCTACAAATCGTTCTCTCCTCCATAAATGGCTTTGGTACCGAACCGTAATAGTAATGACAATACAATTATTTCTCATGAAATCATGCATTAGCTCCACAGCAAAAAGTGAAATAATAATTATAATAATAATAAAGGAAGGATTATTACAATCAAAGTTTGATATTTACTCCATGAACATGTATCTTCTTTCAGACCAAATCGCCACTTTATATTATGTGATTGTTAATTCCTATCTATATTTGGGTCAATGCCCCTCCAAATCTTAGTTTGACCATGCAACGACATTCTATTGTAACCCAGAAAAATATAATAATATGTTTGAAAATAATAATAAAATAATTTGATGAAAGTAACAACAAGATTTAACGTAGGCGAGGGATAGTCACTAAATCGTAAAGCAACTAGCCATGTGAGACAACCAAGATTGACCATTCGCTCAAGGCATTCCCTAAGCTATCTTTCGACTCAAATGCAGAGTCTATACGACTTTATTTTTCACACAGAATTCTTGCTACATCACATCTAATGATGTTGGGTATTTTCCTATCCTTTTATTTCATGCTTTGCTTTTCGGTCAATCTCGTGACCTCGTCTTCAAAGATGACTCTACTCATATTAGTCCTTCAAACCTATTTCCCACATCCCCACCTTATATTGACCACACCACAACAAGATTTAATGTGTTTTGATGATGTGTCTAATTTATTTGACAAAGAAAAGAATTTTATTGATTTTAAATCAAGGAAATAAATACAACTTGAGTCTCACAAATCTCACGAGAATACCCAACGCTTTTGTTCTAAATTTCGTCTCAAGAAAATATCTCATAAGAAGTATAGAATCTGTGGTATATTATCTATCTCAAATTGTCCTAGAAGAAAATAAGCTTAAATACCTCGAAAACGATGCAACTTGGCTTATGGGCCTTTGCGACTCTCGCGGGGGGCGTGCATGACTTGCGCCCTAGCACCAGAACATCAAAATTGTTGAGTCTCGTTGCATTGTGCTGAGATACACTATGTTAGGGTGTGCGGAACTTGTGCCCTGGTGTACAAGACTCATGCCAGGGGGTGTAGTTCCAATACCTTGTGTGCCTTGGCACGTATTGGGCCCCTATGTTGCCTAATTTCCCCTAGCTTCACACCCAGGCATGTTGCTTCACATGTCCCAATGGGCAACGTCCTGCCAATGCGTGCTAAGGCATGCTCTTGTGCCCGTTTTGATTGCTCCGCTCCGTTTCATTCTATTTTTTTGATTTCTCATCATTTATAGCTCAAATTTCGAAACAAAATCAATTATTTTCTGCCTTGACTTGAAATTCACCATAGATCTTCTTTGTCCCTACCCCCCAAAAGGCCACCATTTAAGTCTGCAAATATTAATCAGATTCAAGCAATACTCGAATTTGATTCCTAGAATAATCTTAGTTAACATATTTGCCATATTATCTTTAGTTCCAACTTTGCCAACCAAAATGACACTTTGAGGCACCATATCCTGGACAAAATGATACCTCACATCAATGTATTTTGTTCTCTCTTGAAATGTTTGATTCTTTGACAAATATATAGCATTTTAACTATCACAAAATACGATAGTAATACCAAAATCCATACCTACATTCTCAAACAACCCCTTTAGCCAAATGCCTTCATTCATGTCTTCAGCCAAAAGCTATGTACTCAACTTCTACTGTAGACAATGCAACTAAAGACTACAAAGTCGCTTTCTAGCTAACCATACAACTCAAAATATAAAATACATATCCAGTCATGGACCTTCTGCTATCTAAATCTCCAGCATAATTCTCATTTACATAGCTAATAATTCTAGCAATAGAATTCAATTGACTATACTCTAAACATATATATACAGAGCCTCTCAGATACCTCATGATTCATTTCACTACCTGCCAATAAATCTTTCCCAATTTATGCATGTACCTACTCACAACATTGACTGTATGTGAAATATCTAGCATAGTGCACACCACGGCATACATCAAGCTACTTACTGCACTAGCATATGGCACATTTGACATGTGCTCCACCTCTTCCTTAATACTCGGTGATAGATCTAATGAGAGCGTAAAATAAGTTGCAAGTGGCATACTAACTGGCTTGGACTTATCCATCCCAAAATGCTTTAGTATTTTCTTGATATAATTTTATTGAGACAAGTACAACAATCCTACATGTCTATCCCGGATAATCTCCATGCCTAAAAACTTCTTCACACTGTCTAAATCATTCATTTTAAACTCATTACTCAAACTAAGCTTTTAAAATATTGATCTAAGATATGTTTCTAAAGGTAATTAACATATCATCAACATACAACAACAAATATACAAGAAGGCTATCATTACATTTTTTATGATATGCACAACAATCATAAATGCTTCTAGTATATCCTATTTTGGAAATAAGAGTATCAAACCTTTGATGCCACTGCTTGGGAGACTACATCAAGCCATATAAAGACCTCTTCAAAAGATATTCTTGATTTTCTCTCCCAAAAACAACAAATCCCTCTGGTTTGTTCATATAGATTTGTTCCTCCAACTTACCTTGTAGAAACACTATTTTCACATCCATCTACTCAAGTTCCATATCAAATAGAGCTACCATGGTAAGTAAAACACGAATGAAAGTATGCTTTACAACTAAGGGGAACACTTCATGAAAGTTAACTCCTTTTCTGTGAGTAAAACCCTTAGCAACCAATCACTTCATATATCTAGCATCCTCAACCTCAGGAACCCCTTTTTTTTTCTTGTGGATCCATTTGCAACCTACAATATTCTACTTTTTAGGTACATCAACCAGCATCCATGTGCTATTCTTGTGTAGAGACTTCATCTCTTCACTAATAGCTACTATCCATTTATCACAATCTAGGTGAGAAATGGCCTCCTTGTATGTGGTTGGATCATCACCCACAAACTCCATGACCAAACTTAAAGCATAAGAAACTAAATTTGAATATGCAAATCGTTGTGGTAGTTTGATCTGCCTCCTCTTTTTATCACAAGCCAAATGATAGTTCTGTAGTGAGTTATTTTTCTATTGCTGATTAGGTGATAATGTGCTCTAACTAGCTTCATCTACCACCTTCTATTTCCTTTTTTGAAACTTGTAGAGTATCAATTTCAAACTCTACATTCTTCTTAATGTCCTGTTGACTACTTTTCACCTTACTCCACCTTTTTCATCATAGCACACTCATCAAATATCACGTCGCTACTGATAAGCATCTTAGAGCCCTTGTCATCATTACACCACAAACAATAACCATAACTCCATCTGCATAGCCTAGGAATATGCACTTCCTACCCTTTAGCTCAAGCTTCCCATCGCAGACATTAGCATAAGTTGGACACTCAAATACTCTCGAATTTAAGTAATCAGTAGAAAACAAAAACCAAATTTTCATTGGTGTCTTGCAATTCAAAGCAGTCAATGGTGATATATTCACTAAATAACAAGTAGTATTAATTGCTTCTATCTAAAAATCCTTAAACAGACTGGCGTTAAAGAGCATACATCTAGCTTTCTCCAAAATAGTCTTGTTCATCTGTTTTGCAGCTCTATTCTATTATGGTGTATGTACAATTGTGTGATGCCTTGCAATTTCTTCCTTATGATAGAATTTCTAAAATTCCTTGTTGTAGAACTCCAATCTATTGTCAATCCTCAAGTGTTTGATCCCTTTCCCTATTTGATTCTCGATCAAAGTCTTTCATTTCTTAAAATTAACAAATATCTCATCCTTATGCTTCAGCAAGTACACCCATACTCTCCATGAGAAGTCATCATGAATGTCAGCATGTACTTAGCACCTCACTTTAAAGGAACCTGAGAAGGCCTCCAAAGATCTGAGTGAATGTAATCCAAAGTGCCCTTAGTCCCGTGAACTACGGTGCCAAATTTCACCCTGTGTTACTTGCTAAGAACACATTGCTTATAGAAATCCAACTCTTCAATCTTCTCTCCACAAAGCAAACCTCATTTTCTCAATTCTAACGCCCCCCCTCTTACTTATATGCCCTAGCCACATTTGCCACAATCTCCTAGTATCATTTACTGATCAAAAAATGGTTGCAATACCATAAACTATGTTACCTTGCAATATGTAAAAGCTATTTTTTTCTCCCTTCATGATAAGCAATACACCTTTGGAACAGAACTCTATCTCGAGCTCTGTACTCACAGCCATTCCTGTCTAGCCACCCAATAAAATTTAGATGGAATGATCAAGATAGTACTAAGATGTGACTCAAGACCAAATAAAAAAAACTCAAAATAAAAAGAAGGAAAAAAGAAATTTAAAAATTAGAAGAAAAAACCTATGTGCTCAATATTGAACAAACGTTGACCAACAAATGATAAAAAAATTTAAAATATGTAGAACTATTTATATCAAATATTTTCCATCTCTAAAACAAATTTGAGATAGATTGTTCGTCTTTAAATGCGTAGGTGATGTACTCATCGGCAAATTAAAAGACGACAAAAAAAAACCATTGATAAATTTAGCTATGGAATTTACTCCATTCCACAATCCAAAGTAAATAGGTCATTTGGCTTATTTTGTTTGAGTTAATTTCATCTTTAATTTCGTCTCTAATTTGTCTCTAAATTGGTTGCAATACTATTTGTATATGTGTCTAAAAATTCACCTGCAGTACATCTCAAGTCCGTTTGTTAGAATAAATAACTAAGATCACAACCGTCACTGACTTCTCTCAAATTGGTCTTTAATTTTGTCATATTTTCATTGTTAAATGTCTCTAGATTCAACTTTAATCTATCTCTAGATGTAACCATTTAAGATATAAATCCATCTTTAAATGGTCTTACGTTTGTCAGTAATTCTATCTCAAATTTTTTAGTAATTTTGTTACCTTTTCAGTCTATAATTCACCTAAAAAATGTCTTTCATAGTGACAATGTGAGTTCAAAATCCATCTTTAACTACTCTCAAATTTGTCTTTAATTTTGTCATAAATTTGTCAGTAATTTTATTTTAGTTTCATAATTAATTCCATCTCTTATTTAGTCTATAATTTGTCTCAAAAAATATTTTTAAAAGTAACAATTTGAATTCAAATTCCACCTTTAACTAGTCTCAAATTTGTCTCTAATTATGTCTTTTGTGCGAATATATTACATTATTGTCTTTAAATCTATCTCAAATTCTATTTATAATCTATTAAAATCTACTAATAAATCTCTTATATGCAATATTGGTAGAACGAGAAGCAACAAAAAATGTAAAATGACTATTCAATCAAGAGGGAGGGGTAAGTTTTGAGGGTAAGTCTTCAAAAAAGTACGATAGACTAACAATGTAATATAATAAAATATCACGACCATCATATCGAACATATCAAGCAAAGCAAATATAGATAATATCCAAGAACTATTTTCTGCCAAATTGTCGTTGCTCTTGTGCTCCAAATCCACCGGAAAGCGATGATTAGTATATCCTACCTCTTCAATCAATTTGCATATTATCTCTTGAAGTGCGTCTTCTCTTTTCTTACTTTCCTCAAGAGCTTGCTCTAGCCTTAGCCTATCCTCTACCCTTTGCTTATTTGCCTCTTCCTCCCTTCTTTTAGTGTCTTCTGCTATCTTCATGGCACGCATATCTTCTACTACTTTAGAAAGCTCACTAATTTTGTCATCAGTGCTATCGGCAATGGATGACTGAGATGAGCATCGGCTTTGTCTTCCCTCAAAAAAATGGCTACTTCCAATTCCATAAACCTGTCCCTTAAACGGGCCACCATCTGCTTCATAGTAATCTAAAAAATCAAATGAAGGTTGTGTGAAGTGATCAGAGCAATTGTTTTTGGCTCTATACTCCTATTATACACAAAACAAAACATAAACACAAATAAATATAATTACAATGTTTTCTCCATAACAAAAACTTTAGCTAACACTGTATTTGATTCATTAATTCCATTTAAAATCCATTCCTATTTTAAATTAATAAATAAAACTTTAAATAAGTCAACAACACCTCAATGATTCATAAATATGAAAGGCTTCTTTTGAGTGGAGGAAACCAATGCAAAATCATCTATTTGTAAGAAAAGAAAGAGAAGGGTTTGGGAAAAAATTTTCTAATGAGAATTTCTAAATAGCTAAGGCAATGTTATTTTGTGTTTTCCCAAAAATCTTTCTAGTTCTCAGAAAAATTTTAAAATGAAGGCACATTCTCTAAATTTTTTCTCAAAATACTCAAATTTTATTTCAAAAAAACCCCTATCAATTCACTCAAAGAACTCTACATCCTAAAAACCACACCTACTCTTTCTTTTTTTCACTCAACATATCACATCACTCATTCATTTATCACTCTCTTACTTCACTCATCCACACACACACACACACACACACACATTTACATGTATGAAAATAATAAAATTTTACTAGTTAAAATATTCTAAAACTTATATTTACAAATTTAATTAAACTAATAATTAAAAAAATAAATTAAATTTAATTAAATATTATTTATGTTATTACTATATAATTCATTCATTGAATAACATATTAAATTAATTAAATTTACTTACTAATTAAATAATATATTAGTTATATTTAATATTTAATGTATTAATGAAATAGTGTAGTTATTCATTTAATAAATAACTTAAGATGTTTGAATTTGATATAATAAATAAATAAATCCTCTTCAAAAAATATTCTTCATTAAATATTAATCTTCACGTTTGTTTAAAATTATAACAAAAAATTTGACTAGAGGGTCATATTTATTTAATAATTCATTCAGTTTAATAAATTAATATTGATATGCTTAAAGTAATTATTGAGAGAATTAATTAAATTTATGTGGAATTATTAGATTATTACTAAGTATATATTTACTAAATAATGTATTAATTAAATAATAAGTTAAAGTAAATAAATAACTTATTAAATTAATTAAATTAATTTATTTAAATAGCTTATTATTTATATATTAATTATGCTTCATAGTTTACGTAAAATTAAATATTACATTTATTTATTTAATAAATAATTTAAGATGATGTAATTTCACATAATATAATATTATTTATTTTTTTAATTTGATGAATCGTTATTAAGTCTTATATATAAATTATTAAAAAATTATTTTATTTAAATAAATAACTAAGTTTTATTTATACATAAATCGTAAGTAATAAATAGTTAAATAATTATATTTTAATTAATAAACAACAATTATTTTATAATTAATCTATAGTAATTAATTTTTTTTAATAATTGACATTAACAATTATGATATAACCTGATTTTTTTTATAATTAAAATATAATTATGATTTCATGAACAATTAATATTTATTAATATATATTTTATTCCAAATAATAGATCATTTACTAATGTTAAATTTATACAAATATAAATTTCAAAATAAATAACCAACCAAATTAATTAAACTCATGTTTCAATCATTATATATACATGCACACACACATCATCATCATCATCATCGCCATCGGCGTCATCATCATCATCATCCAACTACAAATCTATATACATATAATATATAAAAAAAATCACTTTCATTCTACAAACTCAACAAAAAATCAACCAATTTGACATCAACAGTAAAATTTGTCTCCCCTCAAAACATAAAAAAACAAGCAATTTATTCCCAAATCATTTTTCATACTTTCCCAAAACAAAACGAAACACTTGGCACATTCTCTAAATTTTCTCCCAAAAACTCATTCCGCCAAAAAAATTTCTACAAAATGCCCAAAACATAAAATAACAAAATGTAAATTACAGGTCCCATTTTGTTTTCAACAAATCTTTATAATCTCCTATATTCCCCTGGTAAAATTCATCATTGCAATTGCAAAGAAACAAATCCTATAGAGTATAATTACAGAGGAAAAATATAAGAAACAAGCTGAAGGTACCGTGTAAAAAAAAGTCAAAATATCAACATTCATGACTTCATCTATATAAAATACTTCTTTTCAATCAATGACCCTAGCAAATCCTTCTAAGCATGACATTAGTGAAAAATAATTATAAAAAATTTAACGTGTAATTATCATAAATTTATAATGTTAATGAAAATGTAATAAACTAAGATTGTGAATCATGTAAATACAATAGTTATATATGTCAAATTTAATTAAGGCATTGATATATATATTTATTTAATTTTTTATTTAGATTTTAATAAATTATAATATATATAATTTTATTAATTTAGTCAGTAATTTAGTTTTGGGTTTCTCGATATAATTCGGTTCCAGTATAATTTGGTTTTGTTTCAGTACAATTTGATTTGAATTTTGGTATCACGTAAAATCTAGTCCTATCGAAATAAATAAATTTAAAATTATTGAGAGAGAGAGAGAGAGAGGGTCTACTCAATACTTATACAATATGTCTGAAATCGATTAAAAAGTCAACGAAACTTTCGATTCAATACTTACTTCTCAATTCAGCCTTTCGGTTCAATTCAGAGCCTCCACATTCTTCGTTCAGCGCTAACTCGCAAGTGCTCCAACACTTAAATCAATTCTCAATGCGTCGCACCAATCCAGCACCATTCGCCCGTGACATGCACTCCGTGTCAAGATCATCAACCAACATCTCAAGGGGCCGGCTAACGCATGTCCTGTTCGATGCCGCAACTACCTTTATTCCACATATATATATATATATATAGATAGATAGATAGATAGATAGATAGATAGATAGGCAGATATCATTTTTCTATTAAACTGACCAAGATGCTGATAACGCAAGCAAACCATATATGGTTTCAACTACTAATTTTCTGTTTTCTGTCACCTAATTTTGGTCGTAAGATTAATCATTTGCAAGTTGCAGCTCACTGTGAACAAAAGCTGTACGAATTAATTGCAATTAAAGTGTAGCTAAAAGGTCACAAAATTAAAATATTAGGAAGAAATTTCAAAGTCTCTTGTACTCACTGCTGTTAACGTTGTACTACACCATTTCCAGTGTTTTCCAGTGAAACAGAGCAAGTTCTAAAAATCGCAAGAGATGTCGTAAAGAATTAATCAAAAACATAAAAGAAGAGGGCGCGCGGCCAAAATGTAAATAAATATGATATATCCTATATACTACGGCTAATGCTTCACTTCATATGTTTTTCACCTCCATTTGATTTGGAAAATATTTATTTCCTTAAATGAAATTAATTGCAATGAGTCGTAATTGTTATTACGCAGCAGGATATACCAACATGCAAATAAATATGCAAATCAGATTATCAGAAATTAGAACAGATAATCACAATTGAGGCAGAACGTGCGTTTTATCAATATGAAATTTAAATCAAGCATGCGATATCATATTTAATACACACAACATGCATCGTCAAAATTAAACATACAGCATGCGTGTTCAGAAATATACGTCAAATTCAAGACAAATCAGAATTTAAGCAATTATTTAATCAAATGCAAGTTCAAGAAAAGCCAAAATTCATATATTAACCAAGACAATAAAACAATAAAGCATGCTGTCAGTTTTATATAATGTAAATACCAAATTTAAAAGTAAACTTATTTTAAGAATTTTGTATTGTAACAGAATCAATTGGACGACCAAATTACAGAGAAATTATGTTTGCCTTGAAGAAACGAGCGCCCTGACTCACCAGTGCAACGGGTACAGTGCAGCTCCTTCCAGGATGAGATGGTCCAAAACGATCAAATGCACTCCTTCTCATTCACCTCAATCAGTACTTAGTCGCCGAAATCAAAACCAGATAGCCAAAACCACTAGAATATAAGACCTCTCGTGTATGGATATGTTTATATTCAATATATAAGAATGCAGAAAGGCTCAAATATGAAAAGGCCGTGGAGCAACAGGATAATCAGTAGGAAAAGAGGGAAAACTGAAGGCAGAAAAGGCACTGCGTTTGTGGTGTTTGGTGTATCTCCAAGTTTGCCCAAAGCAGTCTATTTATAGAGAAGGATTAGGGCCAACTGCGAGAGATGGGCCAACCGCCAGGCCTAATATTTGCTAGGGTTTGATGGCTAAAAAGGTTGATTTGAGTTTTAACTAAAAGAAAAACCCTAATCCTTATCGGCTTTATCCCTAAGCATTTGGCAAGTTCTCCAACGGATATGACTCATGATTATGTCAATCCCATTATCTGATAAGCCTAGATGACTTGATCAACCCTTATCTGATCAACCTGGTCAAGTGTTTAAAATTCAATCTTTTAATTGAATTTGTCCCAAAAACATAAGACTGAGAATGAGATATTCACCCTAACGCCCGCGCTTGCGACCCGAAGTCGGAATCGAGTCGGGTGGCGACAGCGGCAGCAGCGTGTGTGTAGTCCACTCATATGAACCTTTTAAAGAATACTTTATCAAGCATTCTTACTTGAGTTTAATATAAACTAGTTCACACTAGTTTATAAAACCAATGTGTGACAAGTGCAGGGTTGGAATAATCCTTTAACTCCTTCACTTGATTTTATAATATCCAAGTAAGTCTCCACTTTCTCAAGCATTCGATGTAGGACAACTAAACAAGAAACACTTAACCAATTTCCTGCCTCTATTACATTACCACAATTAATCTTTGGATTCCAACCATAATTAGCATCCATCCAAAGTTAATTAATAATTAATTGTGCTAATTGTGCTAATTACAACAATTCCCCACAAATTCATAGATAATGACTATCTGATTGAATCATAGCTCACTTTCAGAAATGGTACCTTTCGGTTTGAACTACTTCCTAAGTTATCCAACTTCTGCCACCATCGGAACAAATGGATTTAAGCCTTGAATTTATTTCCATGATTGTGGTTGCGTCTATCAGTAACAATGATCTAATGGCTATACACTGATCTTTAGGGTTGACACATTAAGGCTATGTGTCCCAATCCTGAGTCATGAATTTTTGTCAAGGAATAACCCAATTTCATTAGTCCCGACCAAAGGACTACATTTATTTAGTTGGGCATCTCTAGGGATGCACTGCCAGCATCTCATCCAAATGACTTGACTCCATTTAGAGTTAAACTCTTATTAAACTAGCAGTAATTAGCACCTACCAAGTATTTAAAGGAGAGACACTAGATATGAAGCATCAATTAATTTTAGGTGCAACTTGATATACTCAACAGCTTGTTTATGCCACATTGAACCTACCTTGTGGGATCGCCACTTGGTAGGATGGGTTGCCACTGTAGGTATCCCATTGATGGGTTTGCAGTCCCATCCCTAACCTGAATTTATAAACTGAGGACAAATCAAGTCCTTTAGTTAAAAGGTCAGCAATATTATCTTTGGATCAAACAAAATCAATTTCTATAACCCTTTCAAATACTAACTCCCTAATAGACTTTAGTCTAACTTGGATGTGTCGTTTAGTCTTTTGATTGAACTTTAAGCTGCTAATATTTGCAATTGTGGTTTAGTTATCATAATGTGCAGCAATTCTTGGAAGAGGTTTGGTCACCATGGGCAATTGTACCATCAGCCCATACAGTCATTTAGCCTTTGTCCCAGTAATGTCCAAAGCGCATAACTCAACCTCGAAAGATGATCGAGTTACCAAAGTTTGTTTGGTAGACTTCTAAGAGATAGCGCCCCCACCCAAGGTAAATACATACCCTATTCACCCATTACTTTTGGAGTTTTTGGCTATCCAACCAGCATCACTATATCCTTCCAGCACTGCAGAAAATCTCTTGTAATGCAAGGCTAGTGAAACTGAGCCCTTTAGATACCAAAGTACCCTATCCAAAGCCTC
>JACGDI010000694.1:612820-648760 GCA_014898725.1 Jacaranda copaia
GCACACACACCCACATATATATTCAAATATATTATTAAGTATCAAATTTGAATAGTATAGGATTTGATTAATGTGTCAAATATTATATTATACTCAAAATCAAATTTGAATAAAAAGGAAGGGATTCCAACCAGTTTCATGGGTCACGGCCCAAAAATGTTGCATCCTTTTAGGCCATGGCGTTCAGCTTTTCTGTACTCCATTCCCATTTCTTTTTCTTTCTTTTTTTCTAATAAGTAAAAGATAGAAGAGGAGCGACCATCGTAGCAATCCTCTCTAAGCATAATTATAAAAATTCCCTATTATTGTACAATGTCCAATTTAAACCATAGATACTTTTCAAAAAGTGTTAACCAATCCCCATCCCTCAAAAATTATGGAAATAACTAAGGGTTACAATCATAAATAAGTTCAAACTTATAACCTTCTTGTAGGAAGTTAAGGGCCCTCTCCACCCTCATTAAATCCTTTAACTCGTTACATTTTCATTTATCCCGTCTCATTTTTAGAAAATTATGATATAGTAAAATTTGAGATTACAATGTTTGCTTGTCTGACTGAAGTTGTGCAATTTATGGGAACTGGTGAGCTGAAAATTTTGGTGGTGAGATTTTATTATTTGCAGAAAAATATAACATGTTAAACTTTCCATTTATAGAAATTAGGAGGAGCAGCATTTTAAATTTCAATTTATTTGCATTTTGGCCTCAATTATATGTAATATGTTAACATTGATTTACGTAATTTATTAACTTATTATAAGATTTGACAGTTTAGTTTTGCCTCTGTAAAACTTTAGGTCACTTGTGCTCGCCTTCCTAAAATTTTGAGAAAATCGTAATTCGAACTTCACTAATTTTCTATTATTTATTTTATTTTATTTTTTCACTATACACTAATTTTTCTTCCAGGGAAGGGATGAAACAGACCGTGTAGGCAACGCCTGGGGATGGTTATTTCTGATGGCATGGGACCATCACATTCATCACTCCCAATCGTGGCCCACACTTCTTCAATCATATACCATACCTCCATCTCATTGGATTACCGTATGCAAGTGAAATTAACAAGCGGCTAGATCGGATTCGACAAAATAAATTTGAATTTATTATATTCGCTTGTTCACGAAATAATCTGTGGACGTGCCTGCAAATTCTTCTATGCAAAATTTTAATAAAATTTACATTGATATTAACTTTTATTTATAATAGCAAGGTATTTTACATCAATTATGAAATGCATATTATTATGACTCACCGTGGTTATAATTAAAAGATCATTGATCATTAATTATAAAAAAACTACCATAATAATTATTTATATATTATCTAACTATCGATTCAATTGCTGCCATGTGAAGACAAAATGGATTGATTATATGCATCCAATATAAAAATTTACTACTCATTCAGAAGATGTTTAATTAAATTTATTTAAAAATCTTTTAAAATTAAGTTTCAAATTTTATAAAATATTAAATTTTATTTTAAAAATAAAACTTTTAAAATATTTGAATAGAAAAAGAGTTTGGAGTTTATAAAATATTAATATGATGATTTTATAATTAAAATAATTCAAATTCTTTATTTTTTAAAGTTCCTCTAAAAATTTAACATTTTTTTATGATACTATATTTTTTTTATAAAAATTCATTTAATACTTTTTAATATCTTATAAATTGTCAAATATCTTATAAATTTATAATTTTTTAAAAAAAAATTACAAGTTGACCTAGCATTCTTTATTTTTTATTTTTTTTTAGAGAAAGAGTATTACAAATAAGGAATTTTATCGTATTATCAACAAATCAATATTTTTTCTATTTTCAAATCAAACAATCAAAGTATAAACTACAAACAATGCACATCAAGTACACACAACGCGACCACGTGGAGTCGAATACAAAACTTCCCACATAAGCTATCCGCAATGCACATAAAGTGTCATAACATGACCACTTGGTATTGAATACAAAACTTCCCGCATAATAAAGAAAACTTAATGACATTGGATCGCAAGCTACTAGCCATTTATGATTAAACACGCACTATTTAGTACCGTGCAGGAAGTAATTGTTCTGAGTTGATTGGCCTTGTCAAGATACTAATTAAAGGCTTAGGTAGAAAGGGTAAACAATTAGGATCTGGACTTAAACCGCGTTAATTAACTTAATCAGAACAAAAACATGCTTATCATTATCATTAGAACATGCATCAGGTCTTTCAAGATACCGAATACAATTTACCGCTCAGCATGGGGCCGTGGAATTATTGGCAAGGAATATTCCAATTCCGTATAACCGCCAGGATAGAACGGTAATAACACATCCAGTGCTCCGTTCGGTTATTACAGAATAAAAGAAAAGGGATATTATATGATTTTTTTCTTGGTGTTATAAAAAATTGTAATCAAATTAACCGTTTAATTTGATGAATTATCAAAATTGAACAATATTTTCATTACTATATTCACTGTAAACCGTAATTACACAAAATTTTGGGATCGAGCTTAATTTGAATGTATTATGATTGTGGAAGTCTGCAATGTCAAAACATACTTTTATAAAGCAATCAATAATTTTGTAAATCTGATAAATTCTTTTGTAAATTTCAACATTTTAAAGCAATCAACATTTCGATATTTTTGTAAATTTTCTAAAGCAATAAACATTCTTTCAATTTCAGTTTGACCAAACAATTCTAATTTCTTTCCTTTTCTTTTCTTTGCGTTTCTTCCCCCCACCCCCCACCCCCCACCACCCACCACCCAACCAAAAAAAAAAAAAAAAAAAAAAAAAAAAAACAAATTCCACTTCAGATGGAATGGATCCAAACCAAACGCAGCAAAGGGAAATGGAGATTTTCCAAATTTCCTAGTCCAAAGGAAAACCTTCGTCCCACGTGTAGGCACGTGTCCACGTTCGTTACTCGCATAGGTCCAAATAGCCAGTTACATCCTAGGCCAAGATCTCGGTACGCGTGGCAATACATACTTCCGTTGCCGTCCGATTGAAATTGCAAGGAGAGAACATACTGACATATATACCCTCGACATCTGCTATATAGTCAACACTCCGCGCTACAACTGAAAAGAGATCACAAACTCCGTTATATGAGAAGGGAGTGTCTCTTTCTCTTTTCTATTTGCTGACAAAATTAGAGAGATCCCAGCCAGGGAATGCAGAGAGATGAGAAGAACTCCGGTTTCTAACCCCCAATTGACCGGCGGGAGGGCCAAGAAACCGCTCACCAGCGGCCGTAATTGCCACCGCAAGCACATCGAAGACGGGTGAACCACCACCAAGCTAACCTCCACAAGCACAGTTTTAGGTTTGTTTTATCTTTTTGCGTAAACATTAGCAGAATCCATCAAATCTTACTGTCTCAGAGAAATTAACAACTATGGGATCCGAAGAAAAATGCGGCGTGCTGCATGGAAAATACGAACTGGGGCGGCTTCTTGGCCATGGGACGTTTGCGAAGGTCTACCATGCCAAGAATCTGCATACGAACAAGAACGTGGCGATGAAAGTGGTGGGCAAGGAGAAGGTGATTCGTGTTGGGATGATGGAGCAAATCAAGCGGGAGATCTCTGTCATGAAGATGGTGCACCACCCCAACATCGTCGAGCTTCACGAGGTCATGGCCAGCAAGACCAAGATTTATTTCGCGATGGAATTCGTCCGTGGCGGCGAACTGTTTGCGAAAATCGCAAGGGGCCGGTTGCGTGAAGAAGCGGCTCGGAATTACTTCCAGCAACTAATTTCGGCAATTGATTTCTGCCACAGCCGGGGAGTTTACCACCGTGATCTGAAGCCCGAAAACCTGCTGCTGGATGAGGAGGGGAATCTTAAGGTCACGGATTTCGGGCTGAGTGCGTTTTCTGACCATCTCAGGCAGGACGGGTTGCTCCACACGACTTGTGGAACGCCAGCCTACGTCGCTCCGGAGGTGATTGGGAAAAAAGGATATGATGGAGCGATGGCGGATATTTGGTCCTGTGGCGTGATTCTTTATGTGCTGTTGGCAGGGTTTTTGCCTTTTCAGGATGACAACATTATTTCTATGTATCGAAAGATTTACAGGGGCGATTTCAAGTGCCCGCCGTGGTTTTCACCCGAATCGCGGAAGTTGATCACCAAGATGTTAGATCCCAATCCAGGCACGAGGATAAGCATAGCGAAGATCATGGACTCTTCTTGGTTCAAGAAATCGTTGCCGAAGGGTTTGAGGACTAAAGAAGAGCAGGAATTCGCAGTGGACGATGAATCGAACGTTGGAAAAGGTAAGGAAAAGAAGACTCTGAATGCTTTCCATATCATTTCATTGTCAGAAGGATTCAATCTTTCGCCACTGTTTGAGGAGAAGAAGAGGGTGGGAAAAGAAGAACTGAGATTCGCCACCACAAGGCCTGCGAGCAGCGTGATTTCCAAGATTGAGGAGGTGGCAAAGACCAAAAACTTCAGCGTGAAGAAGAGCGACTCATGCGTAAGGTTGCAGGGGCAAGAGAGCGGGAGAAAAGGGAAGCTGGGAATAGCTGCCGATATATTCGCCGTGACGCCGTCGTTTCTGGTCGTGGAGGTGAAGAAGTGCAGCGGAGACACCCTGGAGTACGATCAGTTCTGCAACAAAGAGCTCAGACCCGCCCTCAAAGATATTGAGTGGACCTCAACAAGTGGGAATTCAATGCCTGCTTGAAGTTCGCAACCAAGAAATCCCCAGTGGGGGATCAATTTTACTTTTTGAGGATTCATAATTTCTATTGCATTGCCATTTGCCAGCGAGCAACTGTACTTGTTTATTTTGTCCTGTTCTTGTGTGTGACTTGTCCGTCATTGTTTCAGGTTTGTGTATCTTTCTGTGTAAATGTAAATAATTGTGATTCAGAATTTTGTGTGCAAGTGGATGGTTTGCTTTAAGCCTTTTACTGTTTGTCGTGGACCCGTGGAATCATCTTTATTTAGGTATATATTTCAAAATACATTATCACTTGTTAAATTATTATGATTTAAATAAGTTATGAATAATGCTAGTATTTTATTTCATAAATCATAGTTTACTTGAATGTAGCAAGTGACGTGAAATTTTTACTTATTGTATTCTTTTAATTGCAAAAATGAAGAGAAGGGCAATCAACATCCAATACAAAATAATATATTTTTAGAGATCAATAAATAAATAAATGATAATATAAAAAGTTATCACCAATGACATATATTAGATAGTAATAAAAATTTTTTTTGTTAATATTGATACTTTTTAAAGGACAATAATTTTTATTTCATCGTAATATGAATTAATAGTGATAAGAATTAAATTTATAAAATTTTGTTAAAGTGATAAAAACAAATTTTTTTTCACTTAATAGACCAAAAAAAATAGTGATAATTTTTATATTATTACTTATTATTTTACCATTAGTTTTTCTTTTTTCTTGTAATGATCACAACACTCATTGGATACAGCCGTAGAAATTCTTGATTATTTGAAAGAATTTATTTAATTTGAGTTATAATTATTATTTAAAAAATAAATGTTGTTTTATATAATGATACTAAAGTGTTAATCAAATTTGAATTTCCCTATTATAAAAATAATTGATTTAGGGAATGCTTGATTATGTTTCTTCAAAATAAAATTATTGATTTGACTGTTATAATAAAAAATATTTTTTTAAAAATATAAATAAACATATTAAAATACAATATTCACATCTTTAATAATTTATTTTTTTAAAATATATAATAAAATCAAGTTAAAAAACCTAACCAAACATTCCCTTAAGCATTAGCGGATTTGCCCCCGTAATTTTGTTAATGGAAGTTACAAATCATACCTAATAACTGCAACGGTAACTGTATAGCGTATCGTTATTGTGTTGCTGGCTTGCTGCTATTATTTTATGGCATTATTGATTGTAGTTGGTCAGTGGGGCTGTGTAGCTCTGCGGCATCTATCTTTTCTACGTCAGAGGCAATGAATATGTATAATTGAGCAGTGTTGAATTTGAATTCTGAATCTTGGGCTCAGAGGAATTATTTGTAAGGGTATCAAAATTAAACTTAACTTAATGATCCGATAACGACACATTTAAAAAAAATAAGATTTGAATTTGGGGCTTTTTGGCTTGGGTCAAATTAGATCAAATGCGAAAATGATTCGAAAAAAAAAAGGATAGAATTATTTTCGGGTCAATCCGCGTAATTCAAAAAAAATAAGTGGTTGACCTAATAAACCCAACCCAACCCAACCAATTCATATGAAAAAATTAACTAATTCAAATAAAATATAAATAATATATATCTAAAAATTTAAATTTTAAAAATTCAATTACAATTTACAAATTTATAAATTACAATAACATTATTAATAAATAAGTAATAACAATTCTATTCTTTCAATTCAAATATGATTGACCGAATCACTAAACATAACTCTCATCATTTCCTGCTCTAAGAAAATAGAGAAACCCTAGCTTCCTTTGCTGCCGTGCAATGGGTAATCACCAAATATAACCTTCCTTACCTCCTGCTCCAAAAAACAGAAACCCTAACTTCTTTTGCTGCCATGCGTCCCCATGTACTACTGTTGTCTGCTGTGTGCCCTCTTAATTATTATGCCAAATTTTAGATTTTATTATAGATCACATTTCTACTCAATTATGATGTTAGAATTTATAAGCATGACAAATAAAAAACATAGATTATGTTGGGTTGGGTTGAATCGGGTTTATTGGGTTTTGGGTGAGAACCTGACGCGAAATTTTGTGTGTCAGGTTAGAGTTGATCCTTCGAAATTTAACATCGAATTAAATTGTATTTGAATTTGATCTTTTTTTATTATATTTATACCTCAATCTAATTCGAACCCACCCAACTTGCAAGAATTGACATCCCTAATTATTTGACTGTCCGAAAATTTTCGGGAAGGCGACCCTTCTTTCTTACTTCTACCATTAGGACAGGTTCTTACTATCTTACCGTGCGAGTCCGCTTTTAGTATCTGATTACGCCTAATCAGTACCTAACAAATGCATTACTCTTATTGGACAGCCAATTGCGTCTCACAATTTCCCCATTATTCTTCTATAATCTTTTATACCGTTATTTCTAATTTGCCAGCTACTTATCCCTACCACTTGCTTCTCTCCTTGAGTCATTTATTTTATTTTGCATTTTATTTCTAGTTCCAACTGATGTATGTATATGAAGGGTATTAAATTCTCAATTAATTATTTTTATAATAAATATTTAATGAATATATTATATATTCATAAAATAGAATAAAAAATTAAATATAAATTATAATAGAGCATCTAAGTCGTTGTTTCTATTAATACTAAATATACATTTATATTTTCTGTATCTACCTATCTTATATTTGCATTATCATTGATACTTTTCTATATTTATGTATGTCTATGCATACACATATACCAGTTTGAAGTATGAATTTCTCAAAAGAGTTTTTTGAAAATTTGACATATTTATTTTAATATCGATTAATTGAATAACTATTAAATTGCTAAAAACAAGGACATAATTGAAATTTGTCAATTGGTAGCAATTCATTAAATGAAATACACTATATTTGATTTTAGATTAAAATAATTGTAAGGGAGCAATATTCATTTTTCACATTCCAACGATGGTCTTCTTTTTAACATAATAATTGAGACATTACAACTTAAATGGTGACTCCTGTACTTGTCACGACAAGCCAAAGAATAGTGATAAGAAAATTGAAAGTTGTATGCCCCGTTCACATCTTAATTTTCCACTAAACCTATGCCAAGTTGTATAATCACTTTCGTGTGTGGTGCAACCCGTTGCGACTATTTGAGGTTTTTTTGGTTTCTACGTCATTAGGACAGCGGACAGATTCACCGATAATCGTTGGATTAAAGGTAAAACTCATCTACTAAAAGTGAAGATTCCTAAATAAACTGAACTATTTATGATAGAAATGGGGATATTTCTTGTTCGCGCCGATATAGCATAGTTGCAAGGATAACCCTTTCAGATTGTTTTTTTTCTTTTGTGTGCGGACAAAATTTACTCACAAGGGCTGAAGATCGAATATGGTCGGTCCTGCAGAGTTGTTGCTGATTCCCTGTATCATAATGGCGTGATCTTTACCTTAATTTTCTTGGTCATGATATTATTTTTTGGATCTTCATGTTGGTATACAAATAAATGCATCGAATTGGTATTTGGTATAATTAGTATATACTAAATGGAGAGATGCAGTTCAAAAACTCATTTATAAATTATATTTATACGGCAAAATAGGCTGAAAGAATAAGTTTATCCGCGTCAGATTCGATTTGTTTATAACTGAATATAACTTATTATCTAAATCACTCACAATATGTACTTGGCACCATTTTGAACACGAAACAAGGTCTAGACATTAAATCTATCTATATCTATTTCTAATGTGTGCTTATAGAAGTGCTCTATTAAATGATGAGAAATATAAGTATTTTATTATTTGAAATTATTATAAAACAATCTCGACTTTTTGGTTGACTTTTATTAGCTTAAATTTTAAAGGGATTTTGGTTGGAATCCTAATAATCTAAACATATCTTTAATTTTATGTTGAACCTTTCATCCTATCAAATCATACAAAAAAATTTTGGCGTGATTTTAATGAACTCTTTGAGTGATCGAAAAAGTTTTACAAAATGACTTTGGATGATATATTAGCATATAAGACAAATAAGACGTTAATTATATTATCTCCAGGACAACAAACCTTTCAACAAAGCGCGTTGGGTGTGAAGGCATAGAATTTTCAGGACTCAATACGTAATTTTGAATCGCCAAATTTGGAGTAAGAAATGATGAAATCCAAATAATGTGGTCCTAGTTTCCTCTCACTCCTCTCTGTGTGGTACTGGCTTTTATTTTATTTTATTTTGTTTTGTTTTGTCTTTTTCCGCTCCTTTTAATAATTTTACTAAAACTAATAATTGAAACTTTTGGAGAAATAGGGACATTGCTATCAATAGGGGGACCTCTTTGGCAGGGCCACTTTTCTATTATTTATTTATTAATTTTATTTATACGGACACACTTTAGGAACTCGTTCAAATTAAAATTTTTTATTTTTTATATTACGTGCGAAACATATGTCATTATATACATGCCACTTTGTTTTTTCCCCTATCATTGATGAATACCAACCTTTTCTTTTAAAATTTTGAAAAATTTCAAATTAACCGGCCAAGGAGTTGACTTGGGACTGCATAATTAAGGATTTCACAATTTTGGAGTTGAGCAAAAGTTCCAACGTGTAAGCGTGGGTTCTCAGGTACAGCGTACCTCAATTCAAGTACCATTAAATTGGTTTTATAAAATAATTTCATGTTGGTGATTTGGTATTATGTCAGGAATTTTATGAATCATTATCATGTAATATTAATTTGATATTGCAAAATAAAATATTCACATAGTAACATTAAACTTAATAGTGTACACACTCATTTAGCTCTGCTGAGTAGGTGGTTTTATACATTTTTTGTTTTAAAGAGAGCAATGAATTGCTTTTTTCAATACATAAATTTATCAACATATCTTATCAAAAACAAATTAAGGATAACTTGAAACATAACATATCATATTAAATTTATGATAAAAAACTAAGACAATAATAAACTTACCATTCATGCTCTAGGAAATAATTGCATTTAAGCAATTAGTATCCACATACAATAAAATGTGTGGTCGAATGTGTATGAACTCCACATCCTTAAATCTTGAATATATATGAGCTTTAGGTTCTTAACCTCAAATGACTTCAATCGATCTCTACTTGCATCATGAAGTTATTATCAACACTACTAAAAAAACACTGTTTTGCGATAGAAAAAATCCATTGCAAATATTTCCGTCGCAAAATCCATTGCAAAATGTAACAAAAAATATATAAAAAAAAATTAAATCCGTCGCAAGATAGGTGTTTTGCGACAGATTTGTAATCTGTCACAAATATTGCAGCTTTGCTACGGATTTAGATCCGTCGCAAAATTTAAAAAATAAAAAAATAAAAAATTATTTGCCATGAATTTAAATCCGTCTCAAATTATCAAATGGGGAAAATTAAAACCCTCATTTCTGATTTCCCCACTCATTTTTTTCTTCCCTTTCCCTTTCCCTTTCCCTTTCGCTTTCCCTTCTTCTTCTTCTTCTTCTTCTTCTTCTTTTTGGTTACACCGGCTAACTAGCACACACCAGCTATTGCTGCTGCTAGTGAGCACCAGCAACAGCTAGTGGGCTGTTGCCAAGCCAGCTCCACCAGCGCCCTTCTAGATTTTGTCCGAAATGTTTTTTTGAAAAATTAATTTTAATTTTTAAAAATGCTAATATTGTTGTTTGTTTAATATTTCAGGTTTAAATAATTCATATTTTGCTCCATCTCCATTAATTATGGTAATTCTCACAATTATATTAAAATTTGATTATATTTTAATTATCTCCATTACATTTTAGTTAATTACTCAAGTTAGTTAAAATTTGATTTATGTGTTAGTTAAACTCAAAGTGATTTATTTATTAGTAATATAATTTGATTTAACATAAATAATAAATTATGTATTAATTAAACTTTGAATTAAATTTTTATATTCGTATTAAATGTTGTTATATTTATTAGAGTTATGTTTTTATTTGAATTAAAATTTTTATTAGAATGTTTGGTTGAGTTAAATTTTATGGTACTATATATTGAATTATATTATATTTTCAAATTTTAATTTAGTTTATGGACATGTTGTAGGTTATTTCAATGGTGGTGGATACCTTCTATAAGTGTTGAGTTGTGTTGAGCATTTAGAGGTAAATTTGCATACCTTATTTTGATTTTATATATATTTTTAGTATAATATATTAGAAATGTTTAGAATTGGTGGAAATGTGAAGGAGGATGGGTTGTTGGGAGAAGGGGTGGAGCCTTCTCATTTATTGCTGATTGATTTGTAATTACTTACATGATAATGATGGGCATAAAGGGGAGTGTTTATGTGTCATTATGTAATGTGTTCACAATTATTATTAGTTATTTTCAATTAAAATGATGCTATTCATTATGTTGAGTTTTTTTTTTTTTTTTTGAGCATTTAGATTTTATGGAAGGTAAATATATGTTTGTCTTCTTCGAGACATTTTTTTTAGAAGTCCATGAATGCGATTTGGAAACATGCCAATGAATACAAATATAGCTAAAAACAAAATCACTATTTCTTTTCATAATTTTTGTGAAAATAAAAATCCAAATTTACATATCCCAAAACAAAAATATAAGTTTCCTAAGTTAAATCACGTCATACTTAGGGTTGTGAATTATATGTTTGATTAGGATTTGAGTTATATGTTAGACTTATATTAAATTATATATTTTATGTTGGTTGTATGTTTAATTATATTGAATTATGCATTCGATTTATATGTGTTTAGATTATGTATTTATATTGAATTATATGTTAAATTTTAAATTTTGTTAGATTTATATGTTGTCAATTATATATGTGATTAGGATTTAAGTTATACATGAAACTTATATTAAATTATATATTAGTTTATGATGAGATGCATGTTTGTTTATATTGATTTATGTATTAGATTTATATGTGTTAAGATTATGCATTTACTTTGAATTATGTGTTGGATTTTACTAGATTTATATTTTGTGAATTATATGTTTGATTAGTATTTGAGTTATATGTTGTACTTATATTAAATTATACATTGGTTTATGTTGGATGTGTGTTTGATTTCCTTAAATTATATATTAGATTTATATGTGTTTGGATTATGCATTTATATTAAATTATGTGTTAGATTTTGTTAATTATATGTGTGATTAGGATTTGAGTTATATGTTGAACTTCTATTAAATCATATGTTGGTTTATAATGATATGTATATTTGGTTGTGTTGAATAATGTGTTAGATTTACATATGTTAGATTATGCATTAAATTGAATTATTTGTTAGATTTTATTAGATTTATATTTTCTAAATTATAAATTTGATTAGGATTTCAATTTATATTTTATAAATTTTTTGCTTGATTATGATTTGGTTATGTATTGAATTTATATATTGATTTATTATGTTGAATTATCTATTAGTTAAGTTTATGTTTCTACTTTTTATTATTGTAATTTTGTTTTTATTTTAATCTTGCAAGCTTGGATATCTCATGGTATTGAAATTTAGTATAAGCCTTGTAAGATAATTTTGTTGGCATTATTTTGTAAATTTTATATTTTAGTTAGGGCTTGATTTATATATTGAACAATATTATCTATTGATTTTTATTGTGACATAAAATTATTGTGATTTAATGTAAAATAATATTTAAATATTAGTGCATACGATGATTAGTATGTAATACAAATAATTATTGATATTGAGTAATTATAGGTTTTAATTTTATAGAATGTAAAATAATATTTCCATTGCAAATTTTATTTTTTTAATTATAATTACCAAATTTGCGACCAATTTGCAATAGATTTTTCCGTTGCAAAACACCAAATTTGTGACAGAAAAAATGCATGGCAAATTTGCGTCGGAAATTTCCGTCATAGATTTGCAATGGAAAATTCCATCGCAAAATTTGTTGCAAATTTTTGCGACCAAATATTTTGTAATGGATTTTTTCCATCGCAAAAAGGCGTTTTTAAGTAGTGCAAAGCTTCCACAAGTTTACATACACCTTATACCTTTGAAAACTATTTGGTGATACTTCAAAAAGAATTGAGAGAGAAATTAAGATAGGATCGACACTATATTTCAAATATTTTATAAAACGCAAAATGATTTAATTTTAAGCTTGAGACAATTGCAAAAAATAGAATTAATCTCAAATCAATACAATAATTAAGATGTGAGAACGGAGGTAATGAATATGAAACTACACCTCGTAGATGATGACGGGTTATTCTTAAAGAGGACAAAAAAAATAACTAAATAAAACATTTTCAATGTAGACGTCCAGCGTGAAAACTACTAATCATAGTCACTAATCCCAAATTAATCGGGAGAGTGTGAATCGAAATAGATATTTTTTTTTTAAAAAAATGACGTTACATAAAGTATTGAATTAGTTGTTTCATTTACAATAATTTGGCAAGATTTACAAAGCGACGATGCTAATCTATTCCACGTGGACATGATGTCTTGTAAAAGCTACTCTTATTTATGCAATAATTGAAATTTAGAAATGAGTTTCGATAATCTCTTTCAACTACCATCTAAAAATCTATGCTTTTGCTTGATCAATGTCGGTTAGTGCATCTTATAAAGGAATAAATAATGGTCAATTGTCTTAATCTTGCGAGAAATCTAGAACCTAGGAGATGTTAATTTGATTAATGAATAATTCGAGCAATTAGTAAATAATTAATTAGTCATCAAAGACTAAATTAAATCTAAATATAATTTTATGCCTCAGTGAGTACGCGATTATATATATATTTATATATTTTATAATTATGCATACACACATCACAAGTTCGTTCTCCTAATTTCCTATATTGTGTGGTAGACTTTATATTGATGGGCTACAAATTATTCGATAGTATGTAATTATATTTGTTTAGTTGAGACATTAATTACAGTAGATGCATACATATATAATGGATCCATATCTTAGCAAAATAAAAGTAGTGACAAAAATGGATGAATTTAGAAGTGATATGCAGCATTGTTCATAAGTGATAGTCCTTGTAAAATATAGAAAACATAACCATGTCAAAATGTAATCATTAAACTTTGAAGCATTTTAAATAAAACGCTGAGTGAGTGTTTGGTTGAAATATAAGTCCTTTAAAACATATAATTGGGGATTGTATTGAGGGGATAGACAGACTTAAAATAATTTTAATATTTGATGAATTGCAATTTGCCTCCCATAAAAATTGAAATGGGGAAAAATATCGGATGGAGCTCATATATAAGAAAAGAAACAAGTATCCTAACTTCCTCCTCCACAAGAGCGTAGTTTGCTCATGCATTTTGCTGCTGAAGAATGCAGTTTATCATGTTCCTTGTCCACTTTACTCTCATCAGTAGGTATATAAAAATTGGACAAATTTTATGCCTTCTTTTCTCCTTTTCTTATCTTCAAATCATGCAAACTATCACATTATTAATTTTACATATTTTAATTTTTTTTGAATATATTCTCATTTCTCTTCCTTTCTTGTTTCGGTATGTTAAAATAACTTTATTGAATATTGAACAATTAATTCATTTGGTTAGATTGGATTTATTAATTGAATTTATTTTTGTTTTTTTCTTATTCATTAATTTAGTTACCAAATAGTTTTAATATTAGAAAATAATATATAATGTAAGTAAAGAATAAAATCACATTTGTATTTTTATTTATTAATTTTTGATTTGACAACAAAAACATAAAAAATAGTATAGTAATTATATAATAAACATAGATATATGTATATAACATTTAAAAATGAAGAATTAAATATTTAATATATAATTAATAGTTTTATACTTGCTATTGTGTGATATTACAAATGAGGTTTCTAACAGTAAATTAAAAAAAAAAAAACTAAAGGGGTATAATCAATTAAATAATAAATAAATGAAAAGGTCAAATAACCCAATCGATCAAACATACCAAGATGACATCTAAGCCTTAAGAGGCCGAAGCTTACTAAAGAAGAAGAAGAAGAAGAAGGAGGAGGAGGAGGAGGAATGGAAAAAGAAAACAATATAAACACTAAGCCCTAAATTTACAAGAGGACATAAAAAATCATATGCAAGAATTGAGAGCTCAAACGCTCTACAACATTTAGATCATAATCCTAAACTCTTTTCGAGAAGAGAACTTTGAAACACTTGCTGAATTATGTAAAGGACTTTAGCTCTATTTGTGGGCAGCATTTTTTTTGGCACTATTTGTGGTAAGCTCTTATCTAAAAAGAAACAAAGAAAGCTGAGAGTGGAGATGAAGTTTAGAGCTCAAAATTCTAAAAACCAAGTTTTTGAAAGGAGTCACACTCGAAAAGCATGCCAAGACACATGGTCAGAAGGTGTGGTATCCAAGTAGTGTCCAAGAAATCGGACCGACAGGTTTTACTGATTTGATCGGGAATCAACAAAGTTCTCATTTTATTTGATAATTAAAATTAGTTGGCCAAAAAATAAGTTCAAATTGGTACAAATTAGTAAAAATTGATTGAATCGATGGATTGATTTTTATTTTAAATTGATTAATAATTTTTTTGAATAAAAATTAAAAACTAAATAGAACGAGTATTGTTTATTGTTGCCGGAGGCTCGGGCCGCGCCTGCTCCGTTCCATTGCAAAACCCCTCATAATTAATTCAAAAACTTTGTGCTCATTCCAATTGTCAACTCATTCAATTCGAGAACGTAAATTGGTGATTCCAGTCCAGAAGGTAGACAGATGTTCCTCCTTCATTATGTTCATTGCGGATTGAGGGTTTTGATAATTACATGAATAAGTGTATATGAGTTCAATTACTATTTTCAGGAGAACTTTTGATATCCTAATATTTTAATTACTGCAGTTGAGTACCTGACCAATTGTATTCTTGCTGCGTTTCTGCTGCAATTTTGACTTCAAGGATGCCCTCTGTGTGTCTGTGTGGGAATTTAGAATTACAGGACTTGAGTTATGTGATTTACTTGAGTTTATTTTTTTTGCATTTTTTTCTATTGGCTGAAATTTAAGTTTTTCTGCTACTGAGTGTTTTTATAATGATTGGCTGCTTTATGATCACCCTAAGGATTATTGTTAGCTGCTTTGGGATTTGTTTTAGCTGAATCAAGGAGTGTATTTTTGTTAGGTAACTTAATGAATAAAATTGTAATTTGTATTTTATATACAATTGATAATGCGGGAAGTTTTTGGTTGGGTGCATGGGAATGATTTATTAAAGAAATTCCATACTTCAATTTTCTATGTCTATCTATTTTATGTTTTCTCTCCTAGTTTCTGTGCAGTTGACAAGTAGAAATTACTGCTTCAAAGTGCTAAAATTATACTCACACACACTTTCCTAGTCTATAATAAGTTGTGTCTGTTGGATAGCATGAATCCCTTAATAATTTGATGATCAGCAGTTTTAGGAAATTAACTGTGTTTCTTTTGTTGTTCTTCTTGATGACTATTATCTTAATTAGTGTGGGTGACTAAGTCATATAAACTATGGATCTTAATTATCACAGATATGGCAGCTTCCGGAGATCCATGGGTGCGAGAGTACAATGAAGCAGTCAAACTTGCAGATGATATCACTAACATGATGTCTGATAGGAGGTCCTGAAGCACAACGCTATTCATCTGCCTTACGGAGGGAAATCACAATATTAGCAACCAGACTGGACAGTCTACAGTATCACCTGTCAGAACTTTCTGGACAGCTTGCTCTGTAAGTTTTGCACGTTGAACTTCATGGGGAATAAAGATGTGAAATTTGTTAGATTAGATCATTCTGATGATGAGAGGTTCTCTGACATACCTCCTCATATCTGTTGTCTCCTGCCACACAGTTGTAAGCTATCTTCCATATGCATTTGACCAACTTTAACTTTCTGTTAACATGTGTATATAGAGTTAATTTATCATGCATTATTTTCCATAACACCAAAAGACCTCTGTGATAACATCGACTTTCTGCTATGAATTGAATTTTTCTGGGTAGGAGATACATCTTAAGCTTCCAGGTGGTTAGTTATCATGGTTTACTTTCCATTATGAATTTATGAGCAAAGGTTCTTTCTTACTTCTGTTTTCACTTTGTACATGGGTGATATTGTGCATTGATATGTGACTTTGATGGTCTATTTACTTTTGAGGTCCCAAAGGAAATCAATATACCTTTTCCTTTAGTAATCATTGCAATAGTTTTGCTGCAGTTTATATGTGGTACTTTTTTAGCAATGCTTCATTTGTCTCCTTTTAAGTTCATTCTCTCTTCTGAATGTTGCTTTCTTGTTGCTATTGGTCATTCTTCTCTGCTGTTTCTCTCACCTGGTTTTGGACAATTCCATCCACAAGACCACAGAGACAGAGGAGTTAGTTCATCAGTATGACAGCATTTGTTACATAGAAGTGTGGAAGGCCAGGGTTCATTTATGTGTTCTTTATTTTTTGTTCTCTTATCTTGTCTAAGTGTTATTTTATCAATTTCTTCCTTCATCACGTGATTAGAGCTGGTTGTCTAGGCTGTTCATTCAGAAGCACCTTGTACTATATGCTAGCATATTATGTTAGTATGCTTGGTCTCTGATCTGAAACAAGCTTGCCGCTTTAAGGCCATTTTAGTCATCAAAGTTGGATCTACCAAGTTCTGAATCTGATTACAAAAATCATAAGTGGATTCTTTCTTGAGGAGGGGAGACATAAGAAAGGGGGATGCAGTAGGAGGATGATGTCAGGAGTGAGCTGGTTAATAAAGTACTGAGCTCTATTGTTCTCTGTGGATACTGGATTGCATTTATTGTGAATTTACGACATGTTGTCAATTACTCTCTTCTGTCTGTTTGTGAATCGTTAAGACTACTATTGTTTTATAGGCTTCTTGAACCTGCTGGTTCTAGCATGCAGGATAGAGGAAGAAATAAACTGTCATAAGGACAAAGTTGCTTAGTAACTGTGTATTTATTGTTAAAAGAGTATGTAATTTTATTGTGCTCCACGAAGGAATGGATCAAGCCAATATTCATACTTTCTTTCTTGAGATTAGGATCTCTGTGGAATGGGGAGATGTAGCAAACAGTTGCATGTAATACCAACTATTCACGGGGATTGGATTGTATGAACCTACTTTTATTTAATTTTGTATGTTTAAGACTAGCATTGTTTACGTGCTTCTTCAACCTGCTTGTTTAAGACAGAAAAGAGAAAGAAATGAAACATCGCTAGGACATGGTTGCAGATCTGAGATCCATAGTAAATCCGATGGTTTCCACATTGAACATGTAACTTAGGAAACAGAGAGAGCTTGCTTTGGCCAGAAATCATTCCCGCTGATGCCATGAGTAGAACAACTGGCTTTGACAACTTTGGCATTGTTAGTCTTCAAAGACAAATCATGAAAGGCTGGTGCTTCAACTTTGATCTTGAACTTTGTTTGCATTTCTTTCCTTAATTTTTAAAATGTGACTTTTCCATTGTTTATTTTTTTTTCTGCAGAACAAGATGAGGACCTTGAGAAATTGGAGGAGACAGTAACAAGCACCAAACATATTGCTTTGGCTATCAACGAAGAACTTAATCTAGGAACAAGATTAATTGTGAGTTTCCTTGGTTTTGTTTCATATGTTAGCATGTCTCTACCTCTAATTATATTCCAAGATTAAGTATTTTGTAATTCATAAAGTAAGAGATGTTAGTCTTTTGAAGTTAATGTCTATTCAATGTTCAGGTTGATGTGGATGAACATGTTGAGATTGCGGACTCTGGCCCACAGGTGAAGCTTGTTTCTAACATTTTCTTGTATATAACAAATTCTTGAGTAAATCTATAATTGTTCAGCATGATTAACGCCATTCTAGCTGGCACTCTAGTATTATGGATTTTGAAAATTATAGTCGACATCAAAGGTGGTGCAAGTTTTATCATCTGTGTCTATGAAAAAGTAGATGATCAACAAAATTGATTAAAATTGAGGTTAATTATACTGATTTCCTCTCTAAGATAGCTAGATATCAACTCTTCCCTCTTTTTCATGATTATGAAAACCTCTCTTCTAATTTACTCCATAAAATAGAAGATCCTTGAGCGAATCATAATCTTTTGGTTTGATTAATGTCATTTTACACGAAACTTTTCTAGTATTCTAATGTTTATGCCCGTATACAGATTTTGAAAATAATATTCAACATCAAAGGAGGTGGAAATTTTAGCATTTCTATTTATTTTAAAAAACAAAAAAAGAAAAAAATTATAGATGATCAACAAAGTCAATTGAAATTAAGGGTTAATAACCTTCTCTCTGAAATAGCTAAATTGCTTATTCCTTTTCTCTCTTTTTCATCATTATGAATACCTCTCATATAAATTAACTCCATTAAAAACCTAAATAATAGTATTGAATTGATCATTTTTCCTTTGAGTGAAACATAAAAAACTAGTTACTAGTTTGATAAATGACAATTTTGTCTTTGTGTGTATTGGTAATGTTTAGATGTTTGAAAAATGAAATATTTATAAGTTTTTTATAGTTGAAGGAGTGTCTTTGTAATATACCAATAAATAAATTTTATTGCTGCAAAAAATTTAAAATATCTTTAATGTAAAATGCCATTTTTACCCCCAATTTTGTGGAGTGTTTGAGTTTTGGGATTAAGTTCTTAGATCTCCATAGCCCAACTTTCTGCCCAGCTGCCTTCCTCACGTTTTCCTCTCTCCCTCGCTCTGCATCCCTTTCTTTCCCTATTGTTTTTCATGCCATCTCTGCTGTCACCCTACTTGCTCTCTTCCTCTTTCATCTTTCCTTTTACTATTCTCAAGAAAAGAAGTAATAACTGAAAAAGGACAAAAGGATTGAGAAGGAAATAGAAAATGACTAAAAAAGAATAAGAAAAAAGCAATTTTTTGTTACTTTCCTAGAGAATATTTAGAGTACTCAGTTCTTTTGGATTCACTCTCCTTTTATAATTAAAATTGTTTGAACAAACCATTTTCCTTTGACAAGTGCAAAAATGATTGTAAGTCTAACATATATTTGGGAGGGCCTAACAAGTAACAATAACCAACAATAATTTATTTTTTAGCCTTGAAGGACTAATTTTTTACATCAAGCAATTATATGGTTAGAACAACGTGAATACAAATTCTTCCTTCATTAGCATAATCATTCCATTTGTAAACCCTTTAAATTTTAAAGCTAGCTAGTGTTATTTTGGTAAAAAAATGTAAAGATAGTTTAATGCATCTTGTGAAGAATTGAAATGCTAATGTTTTCAAGCACAACAATTGAGTTTCTAAAAGATTGAATCTCAAGTTTCCATGACCTTTCAATTTGTTAATTTGACACTTTAATAATGTCTATTACTAGAAATAATATGCTGTGGGTACACAGTATTCGCCATATCTTTATTACCTTGCCAATAAGTAATTTTTAATTGTGCATTTTTTTAACACTTTGCTAAGTCAATGTGATTTTGATATGCCTTTCTTTGTGTTCTTTCTGATGATTACAACGAGTCCAGAGAAGGCTCGCAATATTAAATAAATGGACTAAGGGTAGCTGCTCCTGCTTGTGCCTACTTTTATCAGTTATTGGAATTGTCGTTTTGGTTGCTGTAATATATGTGCTGATCAAGTACTTGTAATGCATGAAAGGATCGAATTGGAATCCCCCCTTGGATAAATATCCTAGATTGATTTGTACTAACTATATCTAGTTAATGTGAACAAAGAAAAAAAACAAGAGCAAAAAAAAATCAAGACTGTGTATTTTCCTTGTAAAGGCAAGACACTCTAGATTCCAAAAGCTTTGCTTTGTCTGATTCCTTATTTATTGAATGCCATGATTTCCTTGGTAGACTTTGTTTCTAGATGCCATGGCATTCCCTGATGAAGCTGTTCTCCTTTGATTCTCCCATAGAATAACTTCCATTTCTTTGCTTCTCCCTACTGCATAGATTCATTTAAAGTGCGGTCATTAAATTTGGCATTAGGAAATTTTGGTTCTGTTGTTTCGGGGTCCATTCAACACTTCCATTTGCACGCCATTCTGTGATTCTCCAGCCTGGTGAATATCCTTGGCTTGGGATTTTGGTTTCAGGAAAATTACGTTTGAAATTCATTCTCTTGCTTAAATTACGTTTCCCATGAACAATCCAAATATCCTAAACCCATATGTGATTCAGTTGCTTTCATTTCTCCTGTTTGTCCAACTTTTGTTCCTTGCTGACTATGCCTACTCTAATGACCCACAAAGTAAGTTCTAGGTTCTGTTTTATTATAGAAAATCTCTCAAACTTGATTCGATAGTTTTACTTGAAGTAATATATAGTACATTGCTTTTGAAAGAAAATTTTTATATAGAGATCCGAAAGATAAGTGCAAGGATTAGAAAAGTAAGTGCCTGTTTGGTTTCATTTTCAAAGTCCATTTTTACATTTTTCTACTGTTTTAAAAATGAAATACATCATTTTTTATAAATTTTCGTCAACATCATTTTGTTTTTATTTTCAAAACATATTTTCCAATAACCTACTCTATTTCATTATTTTTTATCTCTTTACACCTACAACATACTAAAATCAATATAATCATTACTTTGTCAACAATTTATTCAAGTACAAACTCATTTTCAATTCATTTTTACCAACTATTTTTCAACATTTTGAAAATGCTGAAAATAAAAATTCGAATTTGTAAATGAAAATAAAACCAAATGGGCCCTAAGGCATCCCAAAATCTCTTTGCTAGAATATAACTACCTAAATAACACACATTCTCCTCGTATGGTGCAACCTAAGATATCCATCCCACCCCCCATCCCAACCATCTTAAGGTTCTTTTAGAGATATCAGTGGCAAATGAGTGGGTTGGGTTGATTTTGATTTGGGTTTGTATATGTTGAATTTAAAATAAAATTAATTGTGTTCAACATGGATTAAGATAGATAAATTAAAAGTGGATTGAGTTGGATTCAAAATGAGTTCAATGCAAAATGAAAGAATTGATTCATTTTACTTATTTGAAAAAATTAATTCAAAATACATAGTAATATTAATATATCTTTTACACCCCATTTATTATATAGTTTTACAATATAATGAGATGCTTTATTAAATTATACGCTTAAGTTATGATTGTATTTTGTAATATGCAATTGTAGTAAAAAATAATTATGAGTAGTACTTACTTCATAATAAGGTTGATAAAAAATTGCATAATTATTGCATCACTAGGTGAGATTATTTTTTAACTTGTAGTACATTTTCTTTTTCCTTTTTATTGTTGAAACTTCAAATTTATGAAATTAACATGCTACGATATTATTACATCAAATCAACTATAACAAGCTTTTCTAACAAGTCAAAAGAGTTTCTATAAGAAACTACAAGGTGATTGTTGGAATTTGATTCAGTTATTTGAAGACCAAGTTCGACTAGAATTAGAATTCTTTTTTGTACTAGGTTTTCTAGTTCTAGGTGAAGTAGTTAAGTAATTTTCTATTATAAATAAAGTTAATTATTTGATTACTTGATAGAGAAGATACTCATGGAATTCATAATACTTATGGGGTAGTTATTGTGTATATCAGTGGGGCAATATAAAGGGATGAAGTGAGTATTTCTTTGGTAGTTATGATGAGGGGTGGAGTGAGCATCTCTTTAGTCGTTATGATAAGGGTTATACAGGATTTTTTTTTTTTTGGCTTAAGTTTGGACATGTCAAATTCTATCATAATTAAAGAAAAAAAACTGCTGTGGAGGTAGGCAGAATTTGCCAAACCATGTAAGTCTATGTCTATTTTATTTTTCTATCTACTGAGTAATGATTTTGTCATCAAATTTGTGTGTGTGATTTGTGGATTCCTAATAATTTAAATCTCATGCCTAAATTTCTTTCGCTATGCTCCAACAAATAGGTATTAAAGCCAGGATTGACCAGATGTCAACTATGAAGTATGAGGTAGAGAAATTCGATGGGAAGAACGATTTTGGGCTATGGAAGATGAAAGTTCACGCTTTATGTCAACAAGGTTTACAAAAAGCGTTAACAAGCAAAGATTTCTTACTAGAGATGCTATCAAATGAGGAGAATGATGAATTTATGGTGAAAGCATGCGGTACTTTGGTGTTATCATTGGCAGAAAACGTATTAAGAAAGGTCACAATAGAAAGTACACCAGTGGAATTGTGGCCAAAGTTGGAGAGTCTCTATATGATGAAGTCCCTCACAAATCGATTTTATCTAAAATAGTGATTATACGCATTGAGGATGAAAGAAGATACATCTATTACTCAGTACATTGATTATCTTAATAAGGTGATTTTGGATCTTGTTAGTATAAATGCACAAATTAAAAATGAAGATCAAGTTTTAATTCTCTTGTGTTTTCTACCTAAATCCTTTTAGTACTTGGTTACTACTTTTTTGTATAGGAGAGATATGATTTCATTGGAAAATGTGAAGGCTTCATTGAATTCTAAAAAATTGAGGAAAACATGTCCGAGACAGTAATAATAATGAAAGTGAGAAAGGATTTGTTGTGAAGGGAAGACCAAAAGAAAAGGGGAAAGAGTGGAGGCTGATCTAAGTTTTGAACCAAGCCTAAAACAAACGATAAATATTTTAGGTGTGCAGGAAAAGGGTACTAGAAATGAAATTGTCCAACATGTGGAAAGGCAAAGGATTTACACAAATCTTTTGATTAGAAACATGATGGTGTTGCAGGAATCATTGAGGATTAGTCTGATGTGGGTTTGTTCTCAATATTACTGAGAGTTTTCTGAGTTTGGAGTAGATTGTGGATAGTGGTTGTTCCTAACACATGTGCTCGTGAGAGGATTGGTTTTCCACTTATTAGAAATATGATGTGGTAAGTGCTCATAAAAAATGATGCTTCTTGCAGAGTTGTAGAGATTGACCTAATGAGTATTAGTATAGATAATAGTATGGTGAGAACCTTGACAGATGTGCATCATGTTCATGATCTAAAGAAAAATCTAATTTTGCTGGGTACTCTGGATAAGAATAGCATGAGTATAGAGCTCAAGATGGAGTCCTGTGAGTTTCCAAAGATGCACTACTAATCATGAACGGAGATAAGAGAAATGGTCTGTACATGTTGTAGGGTAGCACAGTTTCTAGTACTATAGCAATTTTTTTATCAAGCAATGACACTACAAGATTGAAGTATATGCGGCTTGGGCATATAAGTGTGAGAGAGATGTCAGAATTAAGCAAATGAGGTTTGCTTTGTGGAGGAAATACTGGAGAGTTGGATTTCTACGAGTAGTGTGTTCTTGGCAAGCAACATAATGTAAAGTTCTACATTGTAATTCATAGGACCAAGGGTACCTTAAATTTATTTACTCAAATCTTTGGAGGCCTTCTCAAGTTCCCTCAAAGGGTGGTGCTAGATACATGCTGATGTTCATTGATGACTTCTCACAAAGAGTATGGGTGTACATGCTGAAGCATAAGGATAAGGTATTTGTCAACTTCAAGCAATGGAAGACTTTGATTAAGAAGTAGATAGGAAAGGAAATCACATGCTTGAGAACTAACAATGAATTGGAGTTTTGCAATAAGGAATTTCAAAAATTCTGTGATAAGAAAGGAATTGTAAGGCATTGCAAGTTGCACATATACCACAGCAGAATATAGTCGCAAAATAGATGAACAAGACTATCTTAGAGAGAGTTAGATGTATGCTCATTAATACTGATTTGTCCAAGGATTGTTAGGCTACTATTTGTTATTTGGTGAATAGGTCACCATTGATTGCTTTAGATTGTGAGATACTAATGAAAATTTAGTTTGGGTCTCTTCCTAATTAATCAAATATAAGAGCATTTGGGTGTCCAACTTATGCTCATGTCTAAGATGGGAAGCTTGAGCTAGGGCTAGGAAATGCATATTCCTAGGTTATGCAGATGGAGTCAAGGGTTATCATTTGTGGTGTAATGATGATAAGGACTCCAAGGTGATTATTAGTAAAGACATGACATTTGATGAGTCTGTTATAATGAAGAAAGTGGAGAAGGGTGAAAGTAGTTAATAGGGCATCAAGGAGAAGGTAGTGTTTGAAATTGACACTCCATAGGTTTCAAAGGGAAAACAAAAGATGAAAGATGAACTATCGTTAGGCTTATGATAAAGAAAGGAGACAGATTAAATCACCACAGCAGTTTGCATATTCAAATATGGTTGCTTATGCTTTGAGTTTGACCAAGAATTTTGTGGGAGATGATCTAGTCACATACAAAGAGGCCATTTCTCATCCAAATTTTGATAAATAGGTAGCTACTATGAGTGAAGAGATGGAGTCTCTATACAGGAATAGCACATAGAAGTTGGTTGATATACCTAAAGGGTAAAAAATTATAGGTTGCAAATGGATTTACAAGAAAAAGAAAAGAATTTCCCAGGTTGAGGATGCTAGATACAAAGTGTGATTGATTGCTAAGGGTTTTATTGAGAGAAAGGGAGTTGACGTTTATGAGGTGTTCTCCCCAGTTGTAAAACATACTTTCATTCGTGTGTTACTTGCCATAATAGTTTTGTTTGATATCGAGCTTGAGCAGATGGATGTGAAACAGTATTTTTATACTGTGAGTTGGAGGAACAAATTTATATGAGTTAATTAAAGGGATTCATTGTTCTTAGGAAAGAAAATCAAGCATGTCTTTTGAAGAGGTCTTTATAAAGCTTGAAGCAGTCTCCTAAGCAGTGGTATAAAAGGTTTGATGCTTTTATTACCAAGATAGGATATACTAGAAGTATATATGATTATTATGTGTATCATATAAAAATGTAGTGATAGCCTTCTCATATATTTGTTGTTGTATGTTGATGATATGTTGATTACCTCTATATATATCTAACATCAATATTTTAAAGGTTCAATTGAGTGATGAATTTGAGATGAAGGATTTAGGTAGTGCAAAGAAGATTTTGGGCATGGAGATCATTTGGGATAGACACTTAGGATTGTTGTACTTATCTCAATAACATTTTATTGAGAAAGTACTTGAGCGTTTTAGAATAGATAAGTCCAACCCAATTAGTATGCCACTTGTAGCTCATTTTAGATTCTCATTAGAGCTATCACCAAGTACTAAAGATGAGGTAGAGCACATGTCAAATGTGTCATATGTTAGTTTAGTTCGTAGCTTGATGTACGCCATGGTGTACACTAGGTCATATATTTTACATGCAGTTAGTCTTGTTAGAAAGTGCATGTACAAGCTAGAAAAGACTTATTAACAAGAAGTGAAATAGATCATGAGGTATTTGAGAGGCTTTGCAGATAGAAGTTTGAAGTATGGTCAATTGAATTCTATTGCTAGAATTATTGGCTATGTGGATACAGATTATGCTGGAGATTTGGATAGTAGAAGGTCTATAACAAGATATGTGTTTAATGTTTTCAAGTTGTACAGTTAGCTACAAGGCAATTTTGCAGTCATCAGTTGTATTATCTATAACAAGAGTTGAGTACATGGCTTTGGCTAAAGGTGTGAAGGAACGTATTTGACTAAAGGGGCTGATTGATGATATAAGTATGAATTTTGATATTACTATCATATTTTGTGATAGTCAAAATACCATATACTTGTCAAAGAATCAAATATTTCATGAGAGAACAAAATATATTAATGTGAGGTATCACTTTATCTGAGATATGGTGTCTCAAGTGGTCATCTTGATTGACAAGAGTGGGACTAAGGATAATCCAGTAGATATGTTGACAAAAACTATTTTGAAAATTAAATTCGAGCAATTACTTGAATTTGATTAACATTTGTAGACTCAATTGATAGCCTTTTTGATGGCAAAGACAAAGAAGAAATATGGTGAATTTCAAGTCAATGTGTAGAATTATTGATTTTGCCTTGAAATTTAAGCTAGAAATGATGAGAAATGGAAGAAACTGTGCGAAATGGAGTCAAGTGGATGAAATAGGCGTTGGAGCAAGCTTTAGCATACATTAGCAGGATGCCGCACATTGGGGCGGGAGGTGGTGTGTGCCTAAGCATGGGATTACACAAAAACTAGGCAAGCAGCATTGCAACTTGTGTAAAGATGTCGCGTTCGAGAGCAAAACTTACTAGAACCGCATGCTCGATTGCTAGTTTTATGCACCTAGATGTGCAGCACACTACAATGCTGCACCATGGTGCAAGTTCTGCATGCCCTGGTGTGGCATGTTCTACCATAACAGGTGACACACACATTAGGGCACAAGTAATGTGTGCCCCAATTGCGCCCTAGTGCAACATGCAGGCCCATGGACCAAGTTGCAACATTTTCGTGGATATTTAAACATGTTTTCTTTTGGGTTGACATGAGATGAACCTTAGACAATAGATTTTGTACTGCTTCACAGATAGTTTCCTCAAAAACAGAGTTTAGAATGAAAGGGTGTTGAGTGTTCTCATGAGATTTGTGGGACTCAAGTTGTACTTGTCACTTTGATTTGGAATTAATAAAACTTTATTCTTTATCGAGTGATTGAGTACATCGCCGAATCATGTTATATCTTGTTGTCAGTTTCATCGAATTAATTTACTTTTATTTCTTAATCATATTATTTGGTCTTTTTGGGTAACAACAAATTGGTATCAAAGCATTTGGTTAGGGTTGCAAGTCGAGATTTAATTTTTTGAAGAGGGGCAGTGTTATTAAGAAATTACTTCACGGTTTAAAAAATTGATGGCAAAGGAAATTTCACTCTTTGGCAAGGAAGAGTAAAGGATCTCCCAATTTAATAGGGCCTAGCAGTGGCGTTGAAGGGAATGTCGGAGAAGCCAACATATATAAAGGATTTATAGCAGAAAGATTTCACTTTGTATTACGGACAAGATTATCATTAATGTTGTGGAGATGATTGAATTTTGGATTCCGGATGCATAATGCATGTTAGCTCCATGGAGGATTATTTTTTATTCACCTCAATCATGGAAAATAGGTAATTTGTCATTGTGCAATGATTCTATTTGGAGAGTCATAGGTCTTGAAGTGGTGAAAATCAAAATGGTTGTTGGAGTGGTTCGCACTTTAGGTGGTGTGACCGATGCTCTAAATGTTAGAATTTTATTCTAATATGTATACTTCTATTAATTAGATTTATTTTCTAATAAAATAAAAATGGGCTAAACTAATATGGTTAATGAGATAGGCTAATAGAGCCTAATATTTTGACCAAATATTGTTAAGCCTTTTTTTTTCTAAATAGACTTGATATGATAGTTGGTATAAGTCCAATTTTGAAAGCTCGTGATGGGAAAGCTCTATAGGGTTTTATCTTATATATATTGTGGCTAGATTCCCTCTCCACTTCGCATTTTGATATCATTATCCCATTCAAACTGTCAAGTAGTTTGTGTAAGAATAAGTGGAAGACTTAGCAATCAATTTTGAAATTGTAGGAATCATTGATTATCAATCTCATGACTCAAATAAATATGTGAATAAATCAATCTTATCATGTTTTGATTACATAAATATATGAATCTTGGGCTGAATTATCTCTTACTATTGGTATCGGAGCCTTGTGTATCTATGAATCAAAACTCGCTTTGTTGATCATATTTCATAGATCTCTTATTTTGCTATAATCAAATTTTGTTTGTATCTCTTTTATGATCAAGAATGAATAGTATTTATTTTTAGGTTCAAGTCCTAAATCCAAATATTGAGAAAGTTAATTTATAAAATTCATCATATACATATATGAGTACTGTTGGGTATATTTGTGGCATGATTGTTAGATCTATTTTCAATTTATTATTGTATTTTAATATGTTTGGTAATTGTTTTGTATTATATTACTGGACTAATATATATGTATATCGTATGAATAGATATATAGGTGGATATAAATATATATAATATGGATGGATTTTGTTGCCTTTACCAAATACCAAATATGTACAGTATTAGGCACCGCTAGTGCGACCGGTCACACGTCTCGTGTGCTCGATGATCGCATCCATCTTTTTTTTTTTTAACTATTTTGCTTATCCATCATGAGCACGCCCACATGCAGTACGTTGATGCATGCATGGTTGTCTTTGCAAATTATTTTGAGTTATTAAAGATGATGAATCAATGAGCATATTTGAATTCAAATTGGTCAGGACTAGTGGATTTGAATTTTTATCTTTTGTTTTGTCATACCCAACTTAAGTTAGAGTAACTCAGTTTATTTGTTGTCTTGGTTTATCAATGCAAAAATATTTTCTAATAATAATAGTAAACAAAAAGGAATCAAGGACCATATTTGCTTTTATATAAGAATTGTCATGTTATACATATATATTAATTAAATCATTAGACATGGACCCTTATATTTTACATATATGCATTGCCTTATTTTGTTGTTATTATTATTATATTTGAATTTTCGTGCATGTTAGTTTCTGCTTATGCTAATAGGCTTTTCTTTCACAAACATGAATTTCTTTTATTCTATAAGAAAACCATGTTAGTTTTGTATATATGTATGATTTTTGTGCATTTCTACATATGCTGATAGGGAGAGGATTTTGTGGGGTTCCTGATATCACTAGGGAAATCATATATATATTTTTTAAGGGTTTGCAGTTTTCTTGTGGGATGTCTTATATCATGCGAATTAAATTTTGAAAAAATTTGAATGCTTCAAATTTTCTTTACAATTCCCCAAAGTACATATTGTTCTAGTGCTTAATTGTATGGGAGTCTTACACTCAAATTATGTGTGAAGTTGGACAATTAATTATTGAACTCGACCATGCACTTATTTTGTGAATTGAAGTAGATAATTACACCAAAATATTTTATCTATTGAGGTTTGTAAAATTTGTGGCATATGTATATATATATATATATATATATATATCTTGAGTTGGTATTATTATGCATTCTTACCTGCCTAAAGGGAATTAGATATGTGTGATAATTAGTTTTTTTAGTGCAAAACATATTGACATAGATATATTAATTTAGAAGATTTATTTCCCAAAGGAGGCGACTCTTCAACAATTAGTATATCTCTATACTATTTTTGCATGAGAGGCCTTGTGTGTGTGGCATGCTCTGCCCAAAGGGGAGTTTGTCATAACTCACGAGAACTTTATGAGGAATTAAACTATATTGTTCTAAGATTATTCTAATTAATTGCCTATTATTGATAATGGTTTTTGCATTCTTATTGTTTTGAATAGCTAATGTGATTTTGACTAATTTGTTTTTTTATATTGAGCTGTTGAATAGTGGAAATCATAAGAGATGAAAGTGTGAAATTAAAATTGCCCTATGATTAGCTAATATTGATATAAGTTTTTGAAAGGATTAACCTCGCAACCTATTAATAATGCTTAAGATATTGCAAAGAGAGTTTATAGCTAGTGGGAGAGGTCCAATCACCTAAGTCTTTTAGCTATGAAAACTTCAATTTGAGAGCGTTTGGTTTGTGCATATCCTAGGACTAATTATGCTAGAGAATTTTTTCGCACAGTAGAATAAAAATATCAAGTGTATGATAAGTTTGAGCTTGGGAGTCTAATGAGTGATCTGATAGGTTTGAATTATAATAATTCTAGAGGGATTAGAAGTATATTCAAAAATGTTCATATCTAATTCAAACTCAACGATCAAACAATTTTCTTTCATGATAACTATATTGTTCATGCTACCCTTAATTCCTTACTTATGGAATTTATCAAATCAAAATAGCCTACAATATCCAAAATGAGTTACAAAGTATTCTTGACCTTATTTCCAAATATGTTTCTAAGGAAAAGAAAATTAAGAGGGAGAGTGAACAAACTAGTCTTGCTTGCTTTGGAGAACATTTTCTATGTATCTATTTTCACTGAAAACTTAATTCTATTTCTGTTTTGAAAATTTGGGTTGTGATATCTCTTTTGGCAAAAGGAATGTTAATGTTTGATGTCGGACTCTAAAATTATTGATTGTGAGTTTTGTCTAATAGCCTATATTTGTTGACATTAGCTTCCAATCAAATTTATTCTTCTTTAATATTGAAAATATCATGTGTAAAAGCCCCCTATATAATAATGATTTCTTCCATATTATGGCATAGGCATTTTGACCATATTTCTTAATAATAATAGAAAAACTAATAGCATTTTTCCTAGTCTAGCTTTGGAGGTAAGGAAATTTATGTTGATTGTATTAGCGATAAACAAGATTAGACTAGTAATATATGGAATTATTTGCCAAATATTTATAGGAATCTAGAATTGTTGCTTAATATATTATATCTGGGAGTCCTAAGCAAAATGGTGTACTTGAAAGGCATAATTGCACCTTAGCTAAAATGATGAGAAGGATGATGAGTCGATGTGAATCATCTAAATTTCTTCAAGGTGAAGCTATAAGAACTACTATGTATATTCTTAATTGTGTCCCTACCATATCAATTCCTTAGATACCTTTTGAATTGTGGGCTGGTAAGAGCCTAGCTTAAACCATTTTTATGTGTAGGGATGTCTGTAGAGGTTAGAATCTATTATAACCCTTTTGAAAAAAACAAGGTTAATCCTAGATGTATTGATAGTTACTTCATTGGGTATCCAAATTATTCTAAAGGATATAGATTCTTGTGTTCTTTGCTTGATTGTCAAGTAGTTGAGTCTCAAACAGCCAAGTCCTTAGAGCATGATATACCTAAGAGAGGTGAGTATTCCTATCCTAAAGTTGCTGATCATTAGATTGAATCTATTATGCTTTCCTTACCCATTGCATATTAAAGTGACGATTCTCATGAACAACTAGCTACACCTAATGCTAGTATAGAGGCTAATTTGAAAATAGATTTACCTCAAAATCATGTCCATCAAACAACTCCAAGATATTTTACTAAAGAAAGACATCTCGCAATTCCAAATGACCACTATGTGTATCTTTTGGAAAGTAATTACAACTTTAATCTTGTAGTTGATCCTATAAGCTATTATGATATTATGTCCTCTCTTTAATTAGACTTATGGGTTAGTGATATGAATGATGAAATTCACTATATGAAAGGAAATAATGTGTTGGAGTTAGTTGATCTGCCTTAAGGTCAAAAGACTATAGGTCGCAAATAGGTGTTTAAAACCATGAAAGGCTCAAAAGAGAAGATTGAGAGATTTAAGGCTTGACTTGTGGCTAAAGGCTTTACTCAAAGAGCTAAAATTAATTATGGTGATACTTTCTCTCTTATTTCCTGCAAAGATTCCTTCAGGATATTATAAGTTTAGCAACTTATTTTGATTTGGAACTCAGCCAAATGAAGGTAGGACAACTTTCCTTAATTACGACCTTGTTGAAGAAGTTTTTATGACTCAACCTGAGGGTTTTGTTCAAGAAAGAAAGGAATACCTAGTGTGTAAGCTGAATAAGTCAATTTATGGCCTTAAACATGTTTCTCATCAATGGTAGTTGAAGTTTGATTAGATAATAATTTCATTAAGCTTTGAGAAAAATAAGATGGACCGTTCTATTTACCTCAAGACCAACAGGAGCAAATTCATATATTTAGTACTTTATTGATGGTATTTTACTTGCTAGCAATGATTTGGATTTTTTCAATGAGACCAAACCAATATTATGTCATAGCTATGAATAACCTTGATAAAATATCGTTTGGTTCTTGGAATAAAGATCCACTTTGATCGAATTTGAGGTTTGTTAGGGCTTTCTTAAGTGAGTTTCATTGATCGTGCTTTGATTATGTTTAACTTGCAAACTTATAAACTTGGAGATGTGCTTATAGTAAAAGGTGATAAACTTATTATTGCATAGTGCCCTGAAAAGAAACTTGAGCAAGAGTACATGAAAAATGTTCATTACTCTAGCATTTTTGGCAATCTAATATATGCACAAGTTTGTCCTAGGCATGATATAACATTTTCTATTGGTGTTCTTGGGTTCTATTTCTCTAATCTAAACAAGGACATTAAGTGGCTATTAAGAAAGTCTTGAGATATTTGCGAAAAATCTAAAGGATTTCACTTTAGGATTTTAGTTGATGATTCAATTTCTAAGCCATTGAGGATTTATTATGTAATGTTGTTGTTGTGTTCTGTTCAAGGAATAATATGTCCTCTAGTATATCTAAAATATGTAGAATTTAAATGTCTCACCATGAGAAACTTGGTTAAAAATGGTACCATTATGATAGAGCATGTTGATCTAGACTATATGCTTGCGGATCCTTTGATCAAGGGATTGAGATCTATTATTTTCAAAATACATATAGATCACATGGGTGTAATTAAGTTTTTTGATGCATTGAGCTAAGTGAGATATGTTTTTTTTTTTTATTGAATTGTTTACATTGAACAATTTATTTTATTGGGCTTTTATTAATATAAGATTCTTTTTCAACTGTTGGTATATTTGTTATAATTGTGTGCACATTTTGTGGTTATATCTCCCTTAATATGTATCTTGAGATTATGTGTTGATAGAGAGTTGGGTATGTCTCTTAAATGACACCATGTTGCATGTAGTATTGAATGAAGCATACATGACTTCTTTTGAAGTTAGATTTTCTTGGAGTTTCATGTTGTTTTTAGAAATTCATGTCTACAAGAAAATCATGGATTTCTTAGGGTTTCATATTGCTCAAGAGGCCCATATCTTATTAGAAAATCAAATTTTCTTGGGATTTCATATAGTTGTAGAAATCTATGTTTCACAAGAAAATTAGAGGATCAATAATGAAATAGCGAGCATATTTGGGTCATATTTTAGTTTCTATCTCTTGCTACACCACCATGTCTGAATTTATGTTGGGGTAACTGCTAGTATATGTGACCATGGAAGGTTTTGTGTTAATGAAGGATGCAATCATTGCCGTGATCCAATATTAGTAATTTTTATTGAACCGAATTGTGTTGGTAGTCTTGTCTTATTGTCGTATTTCTTTTCTTTAAATTGTGGTCACAATCAAAATCTTTTTGTAATTTAGTCAAAGAGTCGTTTTCACAAATTTTACCTTTTATGTATTTATTTATTTTAAAGTTACAATTAATAATTGTCCAAGTGGGAGAATGTTGAAATTTTATTCCAATATATGAACTTCTACTAATTGAATTTGTTTTCTAATAAAATAAAAATGGGCTAAATTAATACTATTAATGAGATAGACTTATAAAACCTAATATTTTGACCCAATATTGTTAAGGCATTTTTTTCTAAATAGACTAGATATGACAGCTGGTGTAGACCTAATCTTAAAAGCCTATGATGAAAGGGCTCTCTAGACTTTTATCTTATATATGTTGTGGCTAGGTCCCCTCTCCATTTCACGTTTTGATATTATTATTCCATTAAAGCTGTCAAGTGATTTGTGTGAGAAGGAGTGAAAGACTTAGCAATCAATCATGAAATTGTAAGAATCATTAATTATCAATCTCATGGCTCAAACAAGTGTGTAAATAAATCAATTTTATAGTGTTCTGATTACATAGATATTTGAATCTTGGGCTAAATTATCTCTTACACTAAAGACACGAAAGAATCTAGTTTCTTTGAGCTAGTTAGATTCCAAGGGCTATGAATATTCATTAGAGGTGGAGTCTTGAAAGCCATACATTAAGTTGTACATGTGCATTGGGTGGGATGAGTAAGTTGGTGGTGCCAAGACCTCACTAATTTAATATGTGCAATGATATCTTTGAAGGTCAATGGAATTTGACTTGTTGTTGAGTCATGAGCAATTGTTGAGATGAGAAACCTCATCAAGGTGGAAATTGTTGAGATTTGACTCGATTATCTGGAACCAAATTTGAGTAGAATTAGGATTCCTTCTTGTATTAGGTTTTCTAGTTTTAAGTGAAGTAGTCAAGTGATTTTCTATTATAAATAGAGATATTTATTTGATTACTTGATAGAGAGGATATTCGTGGAACTCATGATACTCATTAGATAGTTTTTGTTGAACCACGTAAATTTGTGTCTGTTTTTTCTATTTGTTAAGATTAATTTTGTCATCAAATTTGTGGGTGTGATTTGTGGATTCTCAATAAATTAAATCTCGTGCCTAAATTGCTTCCGCTGTGCTTCAACAGTGATAAACCCAGAAACAAATTTGTATTGTCAATTATGACTATTAGTTGAATAACTATCTATCTTTTTTTTTTTTGTTTTTATAGTTAATTGTGCATATAACAAAAATGTCATTTATAGTCACAAAAAAATAGTTTCAACATTTTAAATCATGAATGTGATGATCTTCATTTATTTTTTAAGAATTAAATTACATAAATTGCATCTCAATCTTAGTATTGGCAATTTGGCATGTAATATTAGCTAAGCAATATATTGAGATTTTTTTTGAATTAATAATAAACGTAATATTTGTTTGTTTGACTTTAAGATATTATTCTTTCATTAAGATTCATATGTTGAAAGAATTTTAGACAATTAATTTCTTAATATGTTTAAAGCACCAATATGTATATTTTAATTTTAGAATTATTAATAATACAAAAGTATGAGATTTTGACAAAAATAAAAAAATTGAGAATAAAATAGATTTTTTTTATTATTAATTATTTTTAAAAAAAATTATTAAATTTTACTTGAATGTTTTAAATTCGCCCGTTTTAAATCCACTCAAACCCATTTTCAACCCAAACTGAAGACAGCCCATCTAGACCCAACCCACTGAAAGCCAAGTGTAGAAGTTTCATGTCCAACCCAACCCAAAACTATGTGGGTTGGATTGAGCCCATGAACTCGAGTCCATATTGGCTATTGCCACCCATAGTTAGAGGTAGCTTGTAAGAGCTTGTTTGGTTTCATTTTCAAATTTTATTTTCACATTTCTAGTGTTTAAAAATTGAAACACATCATTTTTTATATATTTTCACTCAATATCATTTTTATTTTTATTCTCAAAATATATTTTTCAATAATCTATACATCTTTTTCCGATAATTTATATATCTTCTTTCTGTGCCTCATTATTAGTATTTATCTCCACCTACAACCTACTAAATCCAGCAAAATTATTATTTTTTCAACAATTTATTTAAATACAAACTCATTTTCAATTCATTTTCACTAACTACTTTTTCAAATTTTCCAAATGATAGAAAAAAAAATAAAAAATGAAAATGAAACCAAATGGGCCATCGGTCTTTTTAATAGTCAGTACTCGAAGATGCTAGTAGCTTCATCTTTTGGACATTTTTAGTTTTTTTCTTTTCAATTATTTGTGTTTAGGTACCATTCAACT
>JACGDI010000694.1:648770-661399 GCA_014898725.1 Jacaranda copaia
AACCCATTCAGTTAAAAATAAAAATAAAAATGAAAATAAATTGAAAAACACAAGTGGGTCTGGGGTCGTTGAAGGGTCAGATTTTAATTCGATTTTAATTTAAATTCTATTTGATTTTAGAACTTTTAATTTATTAAAATATTTGATATATTTAATTCAATTATAAATATTTATAATTTGAAAAAAGTGAATTGAATATAAAATTAAACAATCCGATCTTTTAAATATCTGAATTTGAATTTTAATAATATTTTAATAAATTGATACTCATATATATAATACCAATAAAGATTTTTAAATAAAATCTATACGTTATGTTTGCCTAATATTTATATTATGCTGTTAATATTGAGTTTTAGTCCAAAAATAAGAGGGATATTGAAAAAAAGAAAAAACCAAAGAAAAAAAAGAATGCCAAATGTAATACTGTACAATATTTTACCTATGAACTAACATAATTTGAAATAAGGGTTTGTTATCCAAATATTTAACATTGGGACATTATATGATAAAAGTTGTAAAAAACTCAAATTTAATGCAAATTACTTTATAAATATGATATTTTTATACCATCCAAAAATATTAAATTTGATCGAATTTTTTTATCAAACTTCTAATATCCACTAAACTTGAATGTGACATCAAACGGCATAAATCTTATAAAATATCGAATTAAATTTAAATATAAATTTTGATAATTAAATTAAAAATTCAAACATTGTTGATTTGATTTGAATAGAAGCCTTAAACAATCATGACGAAGCCCATTAAAATGTGTATGTGTTAAAGTTCATATGTTAATTGTGGGCTTTTATACTAAACAAAATACCATTAGTGGTCTTCGGAATTGGGGATGAGCCCATCTTTTGGAACGAAAAAAGACAACCCTACAGTGGGGTCAGTGTTACAGAGGCAACCATAAAATTGACAACTTTTGCATTGTTTGAGTGGAAGTACAAGAATGAAAGGTTGGGGAAAATTGGACGTCCGAGAGAGAAAGACCTGAAATTTAAATTTTGGCAAGAAAAGATAAAAGCAAAATTCAAAATTCAAACAAGCTAGTTATTATATGAGCAAATAGAAATTCTCTTGCGTGGGAGGAGAATTGTTGTAATGTTCTGCAAAAGATTTTCGAATATCTCTTGTTAGTTTGCTGTGGTTCGTTTGGTATCAGCGGAATCAAGTTCTATTTGACAAGAGATTACAATCTACCTTGAAAATATTGTAATTTGCCTCTCAGTATCTGACTAACTTCTCAGCTGCTTGTACTAATTTACATTATATCAGTATTTATTATGTTGATTTTCCTTCTGTTGTATGTTTGAACATTGTATCTTCATGGTTATTTGCTTAATAAAATTTCATCACTAATATTAAAAAATAAAAGAGGTTTCAAATAAGAGGGAGTATTCTATTCATAGTCACAAAGATCGCATTCAAATGCTAATGAGCTAGTTTGAGTGGTAATTACAATCTTAAAATTTTACAACTATAAATTTCACTACTAAAAAAAAAATGTATTAATGATTGTTCGAGCGGTTAGTAAATAAGTAAAAATTAATTATTAAAGATCTTAGTGACTAATTTAGTAACTGTTCGAATCGGTTACAAAAATCCTTATCATTAATTAGTTTCATCAATAATTAATTATTGCTATTTACCGATCGATTAGAGACTGCAAATATCAGTTACTAATTATACAAATTTGTTTAAAAAGATGTGTGGTCACTAGGCCGCTTTGTGTGGTTACTAATTAGTCCCTCCAATAAGTGGTCAATGATTTTAAGTGGCAAAAATAATGTAGTTTGAATTTGCAGCCCTTAAATTTGTACTTGTGATGATTTGATGTTTTTGTGACGGCTTACCAACCTCTTGACCAAATATATTTTTGTGTAACAAAACCTACGTTGCAATATCTATTACATATACAAATCAAAAAATAATATAATTAATTAATGCTCTTAAATAGGTTGCTATTATTTTTTAGTTCTAAAACGTCATAAAAATAATTTATTTAGTATTTGTATAATTTTTATTCAATCTAATAAAGTAAAATACTTATTATTTATAATTATTACCTCTAAACTTTAGATTTATCATAGTTTATAAACATATTATGAACAGTATATACATACTAATATGTATAATAATAAATAGTATGCAGTAATATATAGTAATACATGTATATGCTAATAAATACACTCATCAATATATAATTATATATATTAATATATATATTTACACAAAATATATGCATATACAATATATATTTATTGACATGTATAAATATATATTAATGCTCATATTTTTTTTCTTTGGTTAAAAATATTATTCTTATTTTATTTCTTTGTGTATTTGTACATACATTTACAAATATTCAATTACATAAATACAATATAGAAATATCTAATAGTCCTGTAGTTATGTATGAAACTATTATTTATATATTTTTTGGAAATATCTTATTATCCATAAAAGTACATAAAAATATATAAAATTATGTCTATATATGTATATAAATAAATATAATATTTATTACTTATATAAGTACTACATAAATTTTATGTTTTCATATTACAAAAATATGTAAAGAATAAAATTTTATATTTGTAATTGATTATTGACTAAAAACATGGTCACTAATTAGTAATATAAAAAATAATTCAATATTTTATTAGTAATTGAATTAGTGGCCGAAAAAAGAGTTAGTGACTGAATTATTAGCCACATAAAAGCACTCATTGACCCATCACTGATCAATTACCTAGCAATCACTATTTTTATTAATTATATTCGACTTAATCACTAAGCAATTACTAATTATCGCAAAATTTAATCACTAAAACTCAATTTTTTTTAGTGAATGTGGTGTTCGAATTTCGATAGAATCCCGACTATTACTCTGGTATTGTTTTGAGCTTTGATAAATGATTAGTAGTTTGCTACATTTGATTGGATGTTAATTCATGTTAAGAAAGGTCATAAAATTGATCTTTTTATTCAATACATAAATAAATAGAAACTCTTTCAGATGTAGAATATGGTTCCATTAATTTTCCATAGCAACAGACTACTAATCCAGTGCTTGCATGCACCCAACAGAATAGTTATAACTGTCGACAATTTTGGATTTCAATTTTTAATAAAATAGTAATTTATAGAGGTGGAAGCTTTTAACAATAACAATTGTGACTTCTTTCATTTTTACCATCAATCATTCTTCTTCGTAATTGGCATCGCTATAGTTGCCCCACACTATACATATTAGTAATTAGTGCACATTCAATTCATGTGCAGCCAAATATTAGACCACAATTTAATGAATATTTTTGAATGGCACTTACATAAAATAAAGTAACATATTTTTATTAACACTTAATACAAATCTCATGTTTGTAGAATTTTTTAAACTAATTACAGACATCGCCTAATTTATAATTAATTATGTGGATATGCAGATGGTAATAGATTCTTCAGGCTTGAGGGTAGAGCATGGCAAATCAGGCCCCACATTTGCTAACCCCAAATAAATATACATACATAATAAATTCAGTTATATTGTAGTTATAAAAGTAAAAATTTATTGAATTGTGATGATGTAACTTCAAAGCCCAAATAATTTAAAAATAATTCCTACAAATAGACAAAAAAAAAAAAAAATCAATCAGTTAATATTTCTGACATGAAGAGAATAACAAATTCGTTCACGTAAATTTGAAGAATGGATAAAAGTTCATAATAGTAATATGAGAGAAGTCATACTTGATCAAGAAGATATTGGCAATGCAAAAATAAAAATAAAAATTGCAAAGAAATGGAATTAAATATAACCATATATTAAATTAATGGGAGATTATATAACCTCGTCGGCACTAGCAATCCCAAGATTGTCATAAGAAATCATTGCGGGCGAAGAAGAATCGAGCTTTTGAGATAAGTGAATCCCTCGATACTGGAGGTGGTATATCTTTCGGGGCACATGCTGAGCATTTACTAAATTTTCAAACTTTCAATACTTAGTAAATTTAGGGTATTTTTGAAATTTTTGTTACATCAATGTATATTTATAATGTTTGGATGAGATGCTATGTGGGGAAGGTTGGTGCGGTTCGTCCCATTTGATAATGTGTTAATAGTTTTTTTGGTTGTTGAACATCTATTTTTTTTTTTTTAACATAGATCAATTTCAGAGAAGACTTTGCTGAATTTTTTCGTATATTCATTGCAGTTTTATAATATGTATATATAACACATCTATTTTAATTCTTATAATGTATGGAGGCTTTGAAGTTGCAAAAGCTGCCAATGGTGGAGGAAATTATTGTGCATATCCACTAGAGGCAAGCTAATAGGACATGGATAGATGATCGGGCAAGGAAAGTTGCTATGAGTTTGTTACACTCCATAGATACTCGTTTACTTACATTAATATATGTGCATTCAATTATTTAATTTTTATTTTGTAGGAGGACTTTCAACGGGCTTTATCACAATATCAAACTTAATTGGAAGGTGTTGGGAGTAATTAAGAGACTTAGCAGTCTCATGCTAAGTTATGGACAGGGACTATAGGTGGCCCCATCAAAAAGGTAGCGAGTTTATGGGTTAGGCTGTCAGTAGTTGCCCTTCTACTATAATACGCCTCAAGTAGAGCTACTAACTATAGCATCAACAGCTTGTTTGGAGGCCAGATCCAGGATATCCAAAGCACATTTAGGGGTTGGAGTAGCAGCTCGCCACGATATATACAAAGTATGATTGCTCAGTTAGTTATGCAAAGGGATACTCCACCTAAATCATCCATCTCACCACAGCTTTACTAGCAAAAACCACAACAGTAAGGCACCGAGCAATAGCATTAACATTAGCATGGCGTCGAGTATAAGTGCCATGTGATGATGATGATGATGACGACTATCTTGACTACAGTTATATTGCTGCTAGGCAACATATGGGATGCACTTTTTTAATTTTTTGTTTATAATGAAGATTTACACTTTTTAAGATAAATATTTATAAAATTATATATATTTTTTTATTTTATAATTTTCATTTATACATAAATTTATTATTCCTTATTTTTTATTGAATTATATATATAAAAAGAGTGAACAGGTTACGTGTCTAATTAAATAAAAATAAATAAAATTATTAAAAAAAATTAAATTTCCATCGAAATTGTGAGGAATTTCTGTCAGGAAATATTATAATTAATATTTAAAATAAATAAAATTCAGTCAGAAATCTAAGAAAAAAGGGTTAGAAATTTAAAAATTTTCTGACGAAATTGCGAGGCTTTTCTATTGAAAAATATTTAAGAGAGTAATTTAAAAAATTAAAAATCCATCGGAAATCTTATTGAGAACCGTTGGAAATTTTTTGATGGATTTTTTCATTAGCCCCTAAATGGAAATATATCCAGTTATAACAGCTAAAAGTTCGTCTAAAACCCATTGGTATTCCATCAAAAAAAATTTGATAGAATTTCTCTATCAAAAAAATAATGGAAAAAAAGTTGCAATGAGCCTTTTTTCCTCAACTCAAATTTCATTGAAAATCTATCAAAAAGTTTTCATTTTCGATGAATTTCTGATGGAATCCTTTAAAAAGTTGGATCAGGAAGAACGAGTAGTGTGACTAGATTCTTGTGTTGGTGGTGCGAACCATGAATTGCTACTTTGGATATTAATTTGACATAATTATGATATGTAGATCTTAAACTTGATGTTGATGGTACATGTGTATTACAGTGGCCAATTTTAAAGTTCTGAACTGCCATAATATAGGAAGATTTGTATGGACGGTTGAAAACATTGTTTATGTTCATACTTATGTTGCTACATATACATACATACATACATACATAGATATATATATATATATATATCTTAAGTTGGTCGAAATTGTTTTGCCTTCTTTTCATGGTGCTACAGGTTGACATTGTTTATGATTCATTAATTGCTATTTTTTTCGTTATTGAATAATGAAACTCATCACTTCAGGTTTACTTCTTTAATCATGTAGAAATGCAAAATGGAATTTGTACTCTGGTTTGTGACATTGATTCATATACAGATTATCAACTGCATTAGGTGGTGTTGACTTCCTTTTCATTTAGGTACATATTGGAAAGCAGGTAATTAAAACTAGACAAAGCTACAAATCCATCCCACCGCAAAATGTATTCTGTTTTTTTTGGGGTTGGGGGCAGCCGGGGGGTTTGATTATTGCATAAAAATTCCCACTAATCTAACAAGTATGTATAAATTTTAATATAAATTCATTATTTATATTCCATCCAACCATCCAATTTAAAATAGCATGACTTTTAATACAAATATTTCCATCATGCAAATGTTTTTTTTTTTTTCATACCTTACAATCATTATTTTCAAACAATTTATCTAAATATATTTTTAATTTCGGCTCAGATACCCTAAATACTTTTCCACAATTTAAAAAAAAAAAACTAAAAATGAAAACGTATTCAAACGGGCCATAAGAGGGCGGACAGAAATACATATAAAAGCTAATGGGATTGTTTATTAAATCAGTTAATTTCTTAATGAGAATACTTTCTAGATTTGTAATCTTCACAGGAGGAATGGAGGGTTCAAATGAATAGCGGACTTAAATTGAGGACGGTAGAGGAATATTGTGGTTTAAACTCTTTATTTTATTTTCTATACTATTTTCTATTTTGTTTCATGAATTTATGGCACATGTATTACATATTTTTTTTATATAAATAATTGATTGAGAATAAAATACACTTGACATAAATATAATAATTTGAATCGGGAGATAAAATAAAAAATGGAATAGAGAATCTAAAATGGAAATATTGGAGCGACGGGTGTGTTATAAAAGAATTAGGTTTTAGTTTTAAGAGAAATAAAGAGGGAAATATAAGTGTCCATTTGGTTTTATTTTCAAGTAGTATTTTCACATTTTCTACAATTTGAAATTTAAAATACATTAATTTATGTACATTTTTACTTGATATATTTTTATTTATATTTTCAAAACACATTTCTTAATAGCATATATATATATATATATATCTTCTCCGAATAACATATATATTTTCTCCCTCTATTCTCTTCTTATTAGCTCTCTTCCTCTACAATCTCTTAAATTTTATTTTATCATTACTTTTTCAACAACCTATTTAAATAATTATAAAAAAAATATCAAAATATATACTTATTTTCAACTCATTTTTTCTAACTATTTTTTTCATATTTTTAAAATGCTGAAAATGAAAATATAACCGAATGGACTCTAAGTAGGGTATTCCAAATTTTCAATGAATAAGGAAATGTAAAAATAATAGAAAATAAAAATAAGAAAGGCACATAAAATATAATTTTATTTGGAATACGAATATATACTATAATTGCCAATGAAGAATGATTTCTAAGATAAAAAAGGCTTAAAGATTTAAAACAACTCGCCCTTAAATGAACTTGTAAAAACATTTAAGCAACTGACGTTTCAGATGAATTTTCAATTTAAAGTTTGTGCAAATAGGCCAACTTGCTCTTGAACTATGACCGTACGTTTAGACAAAAATTTGCCGATCATAAAAGCTGTGGACCGTACTTTGTTGGTCATTTTAATTCCACATTAAATATTATGTCACCTAATGAGGGTTGTAGAAATTAATGTTGTCAATTTTTATTAGAATAATGGAAATTGAGCCTAAATCAACCAAAAAAAATATTAGCTCATGAGTGAAAATGATTCAAAATTATATATAAAGATCAAAATTTATTTATTTCATCAATATGAGACATTAATACATCTTGTGTATATTCAAAAATAAACATTTGGAGTGCGGAATAACATATGAAATGATTGGTTCAACAACACGGATATCTCAACATTGGGAATAGATGGTTTTGATGTCATATTAAAGAATGGACATTGGATCTAATTCAACCTCACAAGCTAGCTCAAGAGATGAGAATTGTCCAAATCATATATAGAGACCACAACTCATTTATTTTACAAATATTGGATACTGATACACCCCACGCTCGCCTAAGAGTAAACATATGGAGTGTGGAATAACATGAAATAAGTGGCTCAACAATATTGGGTAACCTAACATCGGGAATTGTGGTTCTAATACCATGTTTAATAATGATCCTTGGATCCAACTCAACCCCAAAACCCAACTCATGAAATGAGGGTTGTCCAAAATTATACATAGAGACCATAATTTATTTATTTTAATATGGAACATTAACAATTTTCTAAAAGAGGAAGAAATTGAGGGAATCAAATAGATGTTTTTTTTTGTTTTTTTTAGAAAATATTATAAATGACAAATTATTCTTACAACAAATCAATAAATTTACTTTAATTAATAGAAGGAGAAAGAGGATATTATACATATGATCAAAGGTGATTTTTTATAAATTTAATTTTTAAATAACGCGGACTGAACCATAGGCAGCATCATTTTATTTGGAGTAGATTTCGCTTATACCTTCCAAGTATGGTGAAATTAAGATGTACTTCCATATTTTTATTGTCCTCTAAACATTTTTGTAATAATTAGTATAATTATAAGATTCCACGTAAAACGTCATGATTAATTTGCCATTTTTGGCCCTAAGTTTAAACTAAGGGAAAATAAAAAAAAAACTAGGGAAAAGAGCATCCAACCTCCTTCTATCCCATTCCCACCAACCCACATTAATATTAGCTAGTAGATGAAGAATTCTCAATTTGGTTAACTATGTTAAAATAGTTTGATGAAAAATTATTTAACACTTATACTGATCTTAAGCTAGGATTGGTAAGAAGAATATTTTTTTTCCAAGAGTGGAGAATGCATTTTATCCCACTATAAGAAAAATTACATCTTATCCAAATTAAGTTACGGATGACATAGATCTCCAATGGAACTTACTATTTTGCTACCATTTTTTCTTTCTCCCCCTTTGTTTTCCTTCTAAAAAAAAAGAAAAGAAAAGAAAAAGATGAAGGAGACAATCGCATTTTCGTCTACTACTTTTACTTTTAATCAGTAGTAAAAAATAACCTATATATTTGCAATAGTGAAATCGTGTCTTAGCTATATCAATTTTCTTTACGTTTTTGTTTACACCAAGGCCTCGTTTACTTTGTGAAATAGAATTTGATATTATGAGATAAATTCATAAATAAAGTTAAGGATTAAAATAATTTAATTCATGAAAAATTATATTTATGTTATAAGATGAATAATAAAAATATCCATTATTTATTTAGATGGATGATACAATAAGGATAAATATTGAATTGATCAAAGTGCCATTTATATAAAAAAGGAGATATATATTTATTTAGTTATTTTTTATTCCTAATTTTTTAATTTCTGTTTAGGAACCACTGAATTATTGCTTATAATGCGATATATTGAAAAAAAAATTATCAATCTATTTGTTGAGCATCGTGCTTAGAAGTGATATAAGGCTGCAATGGCAAACATACAATGTTCATGGTTTTGAATTTGAATGTTTGATACCTCGGTGATATCGATTTATAAGCTGTGATTACAAAAATATGAAAATATGTACAATAAGGGTTAAATGGTTATTTCATATATCATTCTAAATTAACACCAATTGACGAGATAGAAAAATCACACCTTCTAAACTTGATACATCATCCAATATTTAATGCTTATAATAGCATATTTAAGATTTTTTAACAAATAAGTGTCATGCAAATCTTAAATATACACATGATGAAGTGAGATGTGGATCACTATCCCACTTCATTCAACAAAGGAATTTAAGGTTATTTAAGAAATCAGTATCATGCAAATTAAATATATATATATATATATGTATGTAATAAAGTGAAATGTGGACCACTGTCCCACTTCATTCAACAAAGGGAACAAGGCCTCCCAATTTTTACATACTTTTAGAAACGGGAAACAAACGTGCCATATGATGAACGGAAAATCTAGAGAATCTACTATAGTCTATTGCGTATTTATTTCTTGTGAAAAGTTAGAGGTCATTATTTGAATTTGAAACATTTTGCAAATAAATTTTATAGATACACTTTCCATTGCACTAATAACCCTTCACTCCATGCAAGGGCCAACTTCGCTGTCGCAACAAGTTGTTCCAATCTGAGAGCAAATCAGGCCGTACATGTAAGGACCACTGATGCATTGAAGAGTGCGTCGATATTCACAGCTCACCGCTGCTGCTCGACTTTAACGTCATCGTTATCATCAATCCTTCGTCTGGCAAGGACATGTTTGATGTGGACTAATTTAATTTGCATGATAATGTGGAATATATTTATTTTATGGTTAATTTATAAAAATAATATTAAATTTTTTTTTTAATAAAATTACTGCAATTTTGAAAAATTTGCAAAATTATCGTGAAGCCATGCCTTCAAGCATTTTTTCTTTTTTTTTAAATTTTTTTATTAAATCTTAAAAAAAATTATAGGTGTTATGTATTTAAAAAAAATATATCTCTTATAAATTATAACAAAATAAATGAATATTTCAAGTATGAAAAAATAGTAAATAGTAATTCATGCAGTAAACTTGTCAATTAAAAATTAATTTAAATTCAAAAAAATAAATAGTTCATAAGGACAAAATCCTATGTTAATCAGCCAATAATTATTTTTATTGATTGTTGGCTAACACTTGTTTTTCTCTTAATAATCATGTATATTCATGCTGCAAAAATGGATCATCTCCAATTTAAGTTCAATTCTAAAAAATAAAATATATATTTGATAAAGTTATGTGAATTGTGAGTTTTATAAGTGGAATAAATAAAATGGAGGTAAAATCATTTTGGAAAAATTTAATATGTCATAATAATGACATACCTTAAAATTATAAATATCATTTATAATTAGAAAGTATGATAATTTTTTATTAATTTATTATTGTTTAAATGTTTCACATGCCTATTTTGACTAAGGTTCTAACATTACAAGCATCCTTTTACGAATTAATATATTGCATCAATTGAAATAAATACAGAGTACAGTAAATTTATAAAAACATAATTCAATCACTTGTATTTTATAAAATAGTACATTTATAAAAAAAAATATAGAATTTATACTATAATTTTACGGCTCAATTCTAATATTTTTTAAAAATTAATTAATTAAATTTTAAATATATATAAAAAAAAAGAAAAAACAAGATGGCCACTCCTCTTGCATGTTAAGAGGAAATTACAAATTAGGCCACACCTCTTAATCCTATTTAAAAAAAAAAAATGCTTGAAGGCGTGGCTGCACGATAATTTTGCAAACTTTTCAGAATTGCGGTAATTTTATTAAAAAAAAATTTAACATTATTTTTATAAATTAGCCTTATTTTATTCTATTTTATTATTTATTTGAATTAAATGATAAAAAGAAAAAAACATAGGCCTCCAATATTCTTTCGACCCACTTTTATACGTACAAAATAAATGATAAGTAAACTAATATGCCCTATGGGTTTATTTATCCGTTGCTTGAATTCTTGTGTTTGATTTATTTATTTGGATGTAATCAAGCTGCATTAATGGACATAACAAACAATAATCATATGGGATACAAATAATCAAGCAAATCAAATTATATCAAAGTAATAAATAATTATACACATTATTACATGATAAGCAATCATGAAATAATTTAAAAATTGAACAAAACTTGTCCTTTAAGTTATTAGATTGAATATATTTTTTTATTCAACTTAGTCCATATTACACATATTTTGGAGGATACTTCAGCCATATGAGATCTTTATAGGATGAGAAATCCCACTTAAAAAAATACATATATTGTCAATACAACTTCATTAAATTTTTCTAAGTTTCAATATGAAAATAAATTCCATAAAATCTAATAATTAAATAAAAATTAAATTGTTGATAAATATCAAGGGAAGATATGAAAATTTAATTTACTTCAGTACAATAATAAAAAAAATTAACTATTGTAGTAGTGGGTGAAAAAAAATTAAATTGTACTATTTAAGTGTGTGCACAAATGATATTTACATCAATAGACTCAAAATGCTTTTTTTTTTTTTTAAATTTATATGATCACTTTAGTTTTTAAAATTTCAAATATTTAATCAATTATAAAAAATCTAAATTTATTAGTGCCTTCTATTGAAGTTATAATAATGTACTTGTAATAGTGTATATTTGAATCTTTGGAACTACATGTTAGTAAATTTTATTTTCTAGATACAAAAGTCCATCAAAGTAGACATATATGTAATTAATGACTAGACTTGGCTAATATGTCCTATAAAGAATCCTATAAAGTATATTGTGATGGTAGTTTGATTATTTAGTCCTATCACTTGTTTCGTGTCCTATTTCATCAATCAGTATCCCTCATCCCTTCCAACAAAAAACACAGAGACTAAATATTTTATTTTAAACTGAAATCGAATTTAAAAGTTAAGGCTGAAAAATAAAAAATTTAAGTAAATTTACAAGTTGTAACTTAATTTAGAATTTTGATGTTATCAAGTAGAAAGATACTTCTAATAGAAGAGTTTTATTTTAGGGAATGCAGTGTATTCCACCAGAAAAAGGAAGAAAAAAAAAAGCTTAAAAAATTCAATTTTGAGCACAGAA
>JACGDI010000694.1:664463-726833 GCA_014898725.1 Jacaranda copaia
GAAAGAGGAGACTTGCTTGTATGAAACCAAGTGGAGGAGTTGAAGGGTTATTTCAACCCTTCGCTTGTCCCACATTAATTTTATAAACTAGTGTAGACTAATTATATTGGACTCAAGTAAGAATACTTGATAAAATATTTTTCAAGGGATTCATATAAGTGGACCACACACGTGTGCCTCCACCGCTGCTGCCATTGCCTAGCTCGGCTCCAGATCTGAGTGGCGGGCATGGGTGTTAGGGAGAACGTCTCAGTCTAATCTTTTTGGACAAAATTTATTTGAAATTTCAAAATTTCAAGATACTTAACCATGGATAAATGGCTGATTGAATAAGGGCTAACTAAGTTAAGACTCGTTGGAGATTGGCCTTAATATCTAGGATTTGGTGGAGATGGTTACGCAGAACATGGTATGATGCTGGTGGACGTGTGACGTGTATAGGTGATGTGGCAAAATGCTATTGGATGGGTGACGTGTTAGAGGCCATTAACTAGTAAACTCTAACCCCAAACCCCTCTATAAATAGTTTATCTCTGGCAAACTTGGAAAATACATTACATTCACGAGAATACACTGCAAATGCATAAAGCATTCTACTCACATTGTTCCTCTCTCAAATTCCTTCCCTTCTTTTATCCTTATATTCTAATAGTCTCCCCTCTAATATAATCAACCGGTCCTATATATCCCTTTCCCAAAATTCTGATATACGGTTATCTGATTTTGATTCGGCAACATAGTACTATTCAAGGTGAATGAGACGGAGTACACCTGATCATTTTGGACCATTTCATCCTAGGAGGAGCAGTGCTATGACCGTTGCATTGGTGACTCAGGGCACTCATTTCTTCAAGGCAAATAGAATTATGTGATTTGATTGTTTGATTGATTCTGTTACGATATAAGATCCTTAAGCTATCTGATTTAAATTATACTGATAGCATGCTTTACTATTTTAATGCCTCAGTTGACATGTAATTTTTGGCTTTTCCTGAACTCGTATCTGATTAAATATATGCATAAATTCTATTTTGCCTTCAATGTGCTGTATGTTTAATTCTGATCACAGATATTTTATTTGGATTTCAAATTGATAAAAATGCATATATTGCCATAATTGTGATTATCTGTTTTAATTCCTGATAATTTAACTTGTAATATATTTATTTATTGCATTGCACTGCTACATGTTGGTATATACTGGAAACAACACAAATTTCTCCTCTTCCTTTTTAATGATGAATTTCTTTTCTTTTCTTTTCTGTTCAATGTACCTATCCTTGCTTCAAGAGCATGGTTACAAGAACAGTTTCCCTTTTCAATTGTGATTTGAAAGGCTGAAATTAGGGTTATCAATCGAATCAAAGAGACTGAGCCATTTATTTATTAAAAGAGTAAAGCGAATATATATATATATATATATATATATCTTATGCGGTCCTATTATTGATTTATTAAATTTATGATTTTATTACATTGAAGGGGGAATGACAATTATCGAGTATATGATGTATTGATTTTTTACGATTTAAATTCTTTATTTCATTTTATATTCTATTTCATGAATATATGATATATGTATTAAATATTTTTTATAGAAATAATTGATTGAAAATTAAATATATTTAATATAAATACAATAAATTAGAATAGAAAATGGAATAGAAAATGAAACAAAAGATCAAAGTGGATTTCTCTAAGGCAATATAATTAATAAAAAGTCGTACGAGTATTTATATTTTTGTTAAGGCAGTAGATTTAACCAAATTAAAGGTGGGAATTTATTGTCTACGCAAACGAGCTAGATACTCCAAGCTCCATAACCAGAGATAAAAGCTTTAAGCTAATTTTTTTCTAATGATGTGAAATGAATTTGAATGAATGACTGAAATGTATGTAATTGGGCACAGATCTAAGGATCACAGTTCTATGTGTTGGGATGCACCGATTGTAGTGTTGTTAGGCTTACTCATTGGACTCCTGCACTCTATTGGGATAAAATTGCTTGTTGGCCTAAGTATGAGTCATCCACTAATTATATAAAAATTAATAATCAATATTTAATGAATAGTAACAATTTATATAGATAACTACCATAAAAATAAACAAAAACTCACACTTATGCAGAATTCAAATTAAAAATCTTATAATTTTGAGTTTTATTTGTAACACTTGAAGTAGACCTCGTACTTCTTTAATTCATTTATATCGAATCGTCCACTTAAATATTATCCGTTTAAAATCTATAATGTGGTGAATTTTGGTCATACACTATTAAAGCTTTAAAGAAATCTCCATTTGTGTAAAATTTCTTTGTTAATCTAAACTTGATTCTTCTTAGTGAAAGTTCCACTTTGTCTACTTTGGTGAGGTTTAAAATCTAAGAAACCGTGCTGGCTAAAAAAATTCTTATTATAAAAGAAAAAATAAAAAAAAAGGTAGGAAAAAGAAAAAATAAAATAAAATAAAATAATGGAATTATATAGCAGCCTTTTAAAATTCCGGCAGCTTTCAAGTAGGATCCAAAGCTGACTGCCTGCTTTCAAATAAGATTTGGTGCCGCAGATCTCTTACCAAAACTGCGCTGTGTTTAAGACTGGCACTAACGATGACAATGGAGCATGACAAAATTCAAATTTGAGCTCAACCTATTTTGGAGGCGACTTAACCGGCTATAGGACTAAGCATGGGGTGGAATTTTTCTAACCTAAATTATTTGGGGCGAGACATGAAGTATACCGATCCCACTCTAAACCCATTCCGCCACCCCGTCCATATAAATATTTTATATATATAACAATAATAATAAATATATATAATTTATTTTATATTTTTTTAATTAAAAAAAATGTCCAACTATGCTCAATGAAGGGGAAGATGTTGAAGAATGCAGGATGAGTTAATTTAGATGGGAATTAGGACAATATGGTGGAAGCTTATTCGACTTAATAATTTTGGGTATTCCTATTTTAGTTTACTGTCAAACTCATAATGTATAAAAATTTGGATATTGTATTGGTTATTACTTTAATTTTATTTTTATCTTCTATTTTACTTCTAGAATCTTATATGGTTTGCATGAATTTTTTATTTTTGTACTTCAAATTTAAATTTTAATTATTGTCAAATAATTTTAATTTGATATTTTCATAAATTAATTTCAATTTTTTTTATTTTTTTTGAGTTAATCAGGCGGGGCGGGGCGGGGCCGCTCCACTGCCATTTTAGAGGCCACCTCCCACTAACGGATAAGGAAGTACAAAGTCAAAATTCTATAGCGACTCCACACTGAACACTGTTTCATCTATCCTAACTTTATTTTTATATTAAACTGTTTTATATAAGAAGATGGTGTTTTAATAACAATTATATTGATCTTGACTCAATTCTAATTTTTTTAACTAAATTAAGAAAATCTCATTGAGGCTATGTGTTATTTGTTTTTATCTAAAACAATTCAAAAATTGTTCGAGTAAGTAACAACTTAATTAGAGTCAAATATAATTTATTTTTTATTAACAGTAGATGTTTATTAACAAATAAATAAATTATTAAAAATTACATTAAATATTATTTTTTTAATAATTAAGATAAAATCGTTGTACATTGATTTAACTATTTTCTCATTTGCCAAGTGATCAATTGATTAGTAAACATTACCCTCACATATAAATATTAGGTCCAAAATTCGAATCCTAACAAATTCCAAGTGTCCGTGCATGTGTAAATAAATTAAAAAAAACTACTTTTTCATTCAAATTTAAGATAATTTCAAATATAAAATCTACTTAAGATTTATATATGAAAATGTGAAATAGATTTCCATAAAATTTCACATATTACCGTTTATAAACACAAAGCATGAAGAGATTTTCTCCATTTCAAAAATTTTCCTTACATTTATTAAAACTGAAAGCAAAATCTTCAAAATTATAAAGAGTTATTACTTAAATTAGTTGATGAAATTAATATATGTATATATGTGTCTCGTAACGTTGGTTAGCCGTTCACCATTCATTGATACATCATAAATTCACTATTCATACCATGATATGGGTAGGGCCGGCTATCTTCGATCCAAATGGCGTTTAGTAGCCAGTATCCCAAAATGAAAAAGGAGAACTCACTTTCCACAACACGAGTAGCTTGTTGACCAAACTCGACCCATTGTAAAGCAAATGCCACAGGAGGAAGAGAGGCTTCTAACGTTTGACTATCTCAACCTCCTTCAGTCGACCAACTCTTGCATTCAGGCACAATCGTATTTAATATATTCTCTATTCACATTCAATTTATCATCTCCACATTAAATGCAGTCAAACCAACATTCTATCCACATTAAATTCGTCAACTCGTCACCACCGTAGAAAGTGTAGAAGATTTGCTCCATATTTCCTGTCGATCAGAAATATGGTGACTGACCAACACCAAAAAGGCCTATAAGATTCCCATAAACAATTCAAATCTCACTAGCTTATAAGGAGTAGATGGTCATTTCGACCCTCTCCCTTTGCCAAACCAGAAAGCACTCTATAAATACCCCCAATTGATAGGGTTCTCAGGTATGCATATACACATATTTTGACCCTAACTCTGGTACTTTATTTTCTCCTCAAACTTATTTTTACTTAACCATTGGAGGGTTTTAGCCGGGGGGCCACCTTGGCAAGTCTTACGTGCTTCATTGTGGTTGCAAGATTTAACCTGCATCTTCACAACACTACTTAGCTCAACCACTGTTCGATTAATTGAAGCAGCCTTTTACTGTATGAAGTAGCATAACTCGTGCATTAGTTCATAGAAGTTGTGCAAGTGAGACTATTAGAAGTTTCCCTAAGCTTGTCCACAAAGCAGTTGGTTTCGTAGCATTCTGGAATCTGCCTTAGCTCGTCTAAGATTCTGATTTAGCTCTCTGTGAATTAAAGAGTTGGTTACCACCCTACTAGGGTGTATCTAATCCTTATCTTTTATTCTGTTAAATTATTATGCTTATTTGTGAAAAAATATTCTCACATCATAATTGATTTGACATATTCAAAATCCTAATTAAAAGCTTAGGTAATGGAGTAGGCATTTGCTCAACCACTAAAAATTTTAGTGTTCGTTTACTTCTGTTCTTACTATTTTATTTATCATTGGTTTGATTGATTGTTTAACTAATTTTTATAAATTCCAATTAGTGTCTAAAATTATTTTCTGCAAAAGACCTAAAATATTTTGAAAGGCCAAAAGGTTTTTGAGTGATAAAATTCAATTGGATTAAAATTCCATATGCCTAATTCGCCCTCCTCTTAGGCTTATAATCCCTTTTAGAATTTTAACCCTTGACCTATTGCTACTAAAATGACTTGCTAATCACTTAATCAAATATGGTTTATCTATTATTTCTACAATTATTTATTAATTATAAAAATCAAGATTTTTTTTAATATATTTATGACTTTTCATGTGTTTTTAGGGGTCCCCCATATCATCGAACTCTGAGAGGTTAGCGATCATTACACCATAAAGGAGTGGTTTTGCTAGGATGGCTAGGCAAAAACGGTTGCGCTTAGGGAGCGCGAAGTCAAAGGGAGGTACTCACTTTCTCTGCCCATCATGTGCTAAGGGATGGTAGAGCGAGTAGGAACTCTAGCCATGGTTGGCAATCGTTGGGACTAATCAACAAGGAGAAAGATTGAACATCTGCTTGTTAAGATGGTAGAGTGGCTTTGCATCATCCCTCGTCCACCCTCCATTTTGTTCTCTCTAGGAATGATGATGCTTCTTAGCTTTGGTGAGAGAATTGGGGTTGTTATCTGTGGGTGATGAGTGTGGACACTTGTTTCGCCGCCGAGAGTGGCAATGTATCTAACTGGTTGTTCTTTGCATTGTCTCCTCATGGTGCCACTGGAGTGTTAGAGTTTAGAGCTCTACATCTCATTTGCATTCTTAATATTCTATAAGTTAAAGGGAAGTTTCCTACGAATGACACTAGATGATGTTTTAAGGAAATGATTGGGGTCCTTTTCGTAAAGCAGTGAAATGATAAGCTTCTGCGTGCTCCAAGAATGTGCCCATGTAGAGTCATCATTCGAGTTGAAAATATTATTGCTTAGAAGCTTTTTTAGCTCTAGGAATTGATTTTTGTATTATTTAAGTTCTTGATGGGCTTGGGACTTCTTAGGTTGTATAGCCCATTTTTTATTTAATTAATTTTACTTTTTATTGAACTTTTATATTTATATTCTTAGAGTCTAAATTTGACATATCATATATATTGCAGTATATAAGAACTATCTGATTTAGAAATTTTTTAATTATTTGATTCCTTGGTTACTTTTTTGGGGAGAAGAGGTTGGTACGGTGGGTGTTTGGTTGCTTTGCCATATTATCACATGAAATATTGTGGGCAGGGCGGTTCTGCCGATTTTGACGCATTTGAACGAGCTATGAATCACATGATTAGTGCCATCTTGGATTAAACGTGACGCACTTAGTGAATTAGATTTAGGACCACTAATTAAAAACAGAAAATGATGACACAAAATATTTTCTTCCTCTCGAGAAACAAAAGGAGAATAATTAAGTTAATGTTAAAGTCATTAATTATTGGCTCATTGGATGATGCGTCTTAGCAATGCAGTGCAAATCGGTTAACTAGTTACGAAAATTTGCAACACATGCCATGTATCTGCCGCCGGGTTCAACATGTCATAGACTAGTATCAAAGTTTACATCATGGTGTAATTATGGACGCAAGAATGGAAGCCTAGGGCAATTTAGTATTGGAGAGGATGCCCCATTGATAAAAGTTAGGGAGTTTTACAATTGATCTTCACGAGTAAATTTAAATTCTAAATACATATATAATATTAAGGTTGTGGAAATATATAGAGAAGACAATGATAGTTCAAAATTGCATACTTAAAATGGCTTATTTAAAGGGCATTTACGTAGATTTATTTTATAGTAAAGAACGAGTGGTATGATATAATTTGGGACATTCATGATATTAAGCCAAAATACATCAAAGTGATAGATTCATCCTTTTAGTTGAGTCAAAACTTACCCAACGAAAATGAAAAGTGTAAAGTGTGTTTATTTTGATATTATTTTGATATTCTATTCTCTATTGTAGTGGAATCATAGTAAAGGATTGAGATATATATATATATATATTCAAATTATTTTATTAAAAAGCATATTAAGGGGAAAGAATCCGAACTGATTAATGTTGTTTTCCCAAAAAGAATCATGCTTTTGTAAATCCGGAAAGAATTATATAAGAATGATCAAGCATGAGGCCGAGATTGAGGAGGACCACCACAAAAGGAAAAGAGCTGGTTAAAGCAAGCAAGATACTGTTTTGTTGCTTTAAGTTGTTTTTGTTTGTATTTTTTTGGTCTCGAGAAACGCATGGAAGAAGAATGGTTAGATTAATGCCAAAAGCCCAATGGTCCTGTAGTGAATGGAACAACTTCCGAAGAGCCCCTAATTTCATCAACCCCCAAATCACCCACTAATCTAGCCAACCACCATAATTAATTATCCCCAACAAAGTCACATCCCGGGAACCCTTTTAACCCAATCCAACTCCACACACACAGAGTCTGTGTGTATGTGTGTGAAAATAACGAAGACAGTCCAATCTAGGGTTGTCATCTGGAAGATCCCATCGTCTGTTGTTGTCCTTTTGGTATGCCCGCCATACTACGATTGACATGAAAGGGACACTAAACATAAATCAGAATAATATTATTAATAAAAATATTAATAACTTATGTATTAAATAATAATAATTTTTATTGTATATTTAATTATGTATGAAGTGATAATAATTTTTTAATAAAAAATTATATTTTTAGCATGTCACAAACAATTAGTGTTTCAATATTATAAAGTCAATAGAAATACTATGTAATATAATTTGTGATAAAATTATTTTCTTCTTCTTCTTCTTATTATTATATATGCATTACTGATTATTAAAAATAATTATTGTGTTTTTCATTAAATTACAGATGAAAATACTTTTTGTACGTTCACACCTCTTTAATTTGTTCTTTTATTTAATTATTTTTTCCGTGTAACGTGAATGGGAGCAAATAAATAGCAAAAAGCCAAACAACAAGTGGGATGAAAAAGTCATAGGCTGTGATATATACGTATATGTGTATGTATGTGCCCCTTAGAAGCAGCTAAGGTGTTCCGCTGCCTCTTGTCAGCGTGCAGACTTGTACCACGCGGATAAGCCATTGCATAGATCTTTGAATAATTGTTGGCTGCCGACTGCATGAACCAGATCAAAGGAGTTCTAAGGGCCAAGTAAATATTCAAGGATTCTTACTTAATTTCTTGAGAAGGGGGTGGTGGTGGTGGTGTGAGACTGTGAGTGTGTGTTCTGTCATTTTAATTTGGGAGAAGAAATACTTTTGATGAGTGTGTGTTGATCACTCACACCCACACACACACACACGCGCACGCACACACACTAGGAACCCTAATAGACCGCTGTAGGAATTCTGCTGCAAAAGGGTTTTGATTTAAGGCGTTTCTGGGTCATCAGAGTAATCTTTCCAAAAAAGGGTTTTGTCTTTAGTTTTCAGATCTATCCCATTTGTACTGTGGATTATTATGTTTTGGACCTTTGGTCAAAAGGAAAAAAACAAAACCTGTCAAGAAAAATTTTTGAGTTTTCAAAGAGATGAGCAAGACGACACGGCCGGCCAGAAGGGAGAGAGATGACTTGACAGAAGAGAGTGAGCACAGGCAGACAATTGTATAGAGAGGTATACCTTTGTAGATGTCTGTGCTCACTTCTCTTCTGTCAGCTTCCCTCTCCATCCCTCTCTGGTTTTTAGGCTTTTTCTTATTAATATTTCTATTTCTGTAGAAAAAATTAAAAAAAAATATGAAGAAAAAGAAGCTACATTATCTGTATGGTAAAGTATCAAAGAGAGAGCGAGAGCCACATAAAATGATTATGGCTTGCCACTGCCACACATACCCACACACCATACCACACACTCGCAGTCACATTCAAGAGCCTTTAATTTGACATTTGTTTTTTTCTATTTTTTTTTATTGTCTTGATGAGTCCATTTTTGGGCGAAGGAGGGGAAATTCATCTCAGATCATGTAGCAGTTTCAGACCCACTTTTGTATTATATTCTTGACGTGTTTCTTGATGTGATTTCCTTATGTGGAATTCCATTTCATTAGTTATTACCATTGCTATTAGTATTAATAATATTATTATTTTGTCTGCCTCATCCTATAATAATAAAAAAATGCCATGATCGGGCTATTCATTTGGTGGCATGTAGCGGTTCTTTTGATGTTGCTCTTGGAGAGGACGAAGTTGGTTGGGAGGTACGCTCTTTACTGTTCTGATTTAACGGAAAAACATGTATTTTTCCTAGGGCCATGATCACCTGAATAAAATATCATGTAAAAAGAACTCTCTTTATCACTCTTTCATGTCATTCTTCTCCTTTCTGCAATACAGTAAATACAAGGATTTTCCCCAAATCCCCACTATTTTTCCACATTCATTTTTCTGTTCCTAAATGCAAAAACTTGTATTTGATCCTTGCTATCTTCTTGGCTGCAAAAAATTGATTAAATCTTGTAATTATATGTTATCCAACTATGTGATTTTCCCACACAATGTTGCTATTTTAATTTCAGTTTCATGATCTTGAACTTGGTTGTAAAAAATATTCCTTTTCTATTGTCTGGAATTAAGACAGTGTCTTTGTGAAAGATGACTAGCTGCAACGTTAATGGTCCAATTCCTGCGGGAGAAGATTTTTGTTTCCTTCACTGGGTAGAGAGATACGCATATGATCATGGATAATGTCTATGTACAGGTATGGATGTTCTATCCTTGTGCTCTTAATTCCTCGATGTGATAGAAAGCCTTGATGATTTATTTGAAAAATCTTCCAGGTATTGTTTTTGTCGGTTTGATTTCCTTGCTGTTTCAATGTCTATTTCTTTTTTTGGGGGAAACAAATACAATCATGCCTATATTCTTTCCTCAGGATGTCTGAGCAAATTGGCTGTAGTATTGCCTGAATTAGTGGTATATATTGAACATCCAATTCCGGGCTGTTTGCTTCTTTATCATGCTAATAAATATTCTATGTTGTCTACTTCTGGTGCATAATTGAAAATATGTTTGAATGATTTAGTAAATAGTTTGTGGGATTAAAATAAAATATTGTTAATTAACTATTGAGTCAAAAGAAAAGAAAATTAGGAGGATCTTATATATACAAGAAAGGACTTTTATTGATTGTGGTGCAGATATATACTGATGGATGACATGGTTATCGCACTAACTGGGGGAGTGGTTAACGACGGTGATGTTGAAGTTGTTGAGTAAATTTGCATTCCCAGAAAAAAGAAAAAAGGAAAAATCTTTAGTTAACAACTGAACGAAGGCTCAAGAATTTAGTCTAACCATACAATATACCAAAATTAATATGAAATCAGACCCTTGCCATATTGTTGTCTGAGGCTGAACCATAAAGATTCTCTCCTATACATCTGCTGATCATATTTCTTTCAACTGCACCTTGAACCTAAATCTTTCGCGATGAACTATGTTGCATTAATATCGTTTTAATACTTGTTTGATATATATTAAACCTCTAATAAGTTCAGTATGTTTTTTTTCCCAAAATAATTTTTGGAAGGAAGTAATGTATGGCAGACAATGTTAGAAAATTGGGCATTTGGAAGATGAGGGATCAAACTCATAACCATATCTAGATTTTTGTCCCTAGTGAAGATTTGATTCTTGTTATACCCTTAATCTTGTACAGATGTGGGAAGGACAGATGCTTTTGTCTCACTTAGATTTGTAATCATGAAATATATGTCTTGGGGGAGATTCACGATGTATGGTAAAATGTTATCATTCTAAATTATACTTGAATAAATTAAGATATTTTTCCAAAAATATTGTTATAAGTTGACCATAAGTGCAAGGATAGTTCTTTAATTAGCAAATTTTCTATACTAGCCGAATAAGCGTTCTTTTTGGGAACACCAGATAGACATTAGCAGTCTAGCACACATGTACAAATAATTATATCATAAAATGAGTCAAAGTAAACTCACTTACAAAAATGTAAAATTTGCAAAATATATGTCAATTGTATATGTAAAATTTGCAAAATAAAAAAAAAATAGAAGAAATAGGTTGATGATAATACATGATCATTAAATAGCATTAATTTAATAGTCCATTTCTCTTTCCGCTTACATCATATAATGCTGGTATAAGATATGATCCACCACTGCTGTAATGAATTGGAAGTTTTAATTTATTCTAGTGATTGCTTAATCGTTTGATATGATTTTAGTTGCCACAAGGGAGCCAAAGCAACTAATTAATGCATAGGTAATTAACTTAATTGTCAAAATATTTTCTAAAAATATTGAGACTGTGAAGTGGCTAAAAAGTTATTCCTGATCTAGTTTATTTTAGAGTGAAAATACTGAGTTTGTTTTTGTTTGAATTAACTGCATTTTGTAAATTCCCAATTATTATTGTACTGAAGCAAAAGAGGGACATTACTACAAACTTATATTGGTATAATAATAAGTAAAAGCTATCAAGTGTGAGAGTAAAGCATTGCCTTTAAACTAGATGTAATGGCTTATTTTTTATGTTAGAGTACTTGTCCAATAGCTAGTAATGATTAGAAAGGGTTTCAAAAAGATTAAACTGAAAAGTTCTCATAGGTTCTTGTGCTTGTGAATATTGCCATGTGAACAGTACCTTTGAACCTCGCAGCTTTAGATGACTTACCTTATGGTTGGCTTTGATTATAGGCTGTCTTGGGACAATATAAGTGCACTTAAGGATTTGGACCCAAAGGAATCTTGCAAAATACATTAAGAGGAAAAATACAAAAAACAAACTAGAAAACTGACCATAGCTCTTAGAATCCTCAATGTTGGATCTCATGGGCTTTGGTGATTAGGGAATAGAAGGAAAAATAACAGAAATGAATCAAAGAGTAAAGCACAAAGTCTTGTCATTTGAAAATATATTTTTTGAAGTGTTCTCCCGAAAAACCAAAGGTAGCATTAGGGGACACACTCAAAGATGGATTGCACACGACAGATGTTTCAGAAATATGTGGAAGTTATCTCTAACATGAAACATATATTCTTATAGTTGTAAAAATATGTTTTGACTATTAATTAGAACAAATCAAGTATTGGTTATTTCTGCACACAAGAAGGGCATCGGCACAAGTTGAAGAGTCTTGCTTTGCCTTGTGCATGTGCACCTTGTAAATAATGTCTAGTTAAGAAGTTGCATCTGATGTCTCTCTCATGATGTATATTAAAGACTCATCTAGAATATTGTTCTCAAAATGAAAAGTAGTGAAAGCACATACATTGACAATATATCATATTTGTTAGCAATTTTCATAAACTTTTATTCTCTTGTAGTGGTAGTTTTTGTTAGCGAAACTAGTAATTATGTAGTTCATCATTAGATATATGTTTTCCCTATTAGATTTAGAGTATTTAGCCTTAACATGCCTAGCTGACTCAATCTAATATGCCTCATAAGTAGACTTTTACTATAATTTGATGCTAATACTATAATACCACCAACCATAGAAACACCAATATATATTAGTTACTAACATGATAATGGCAATTATTTGTAGACTGAAGCGTTAGGCTTTTAAATCACCACAAAAGCTAAACAACACCCAATTAATTGTTAAATACTCATAAAAAATATTGGTGAACTGAGGTCAACCAAATATGGGAAGTGTAATCCAGTCTTTATGTTTTCTCATGTTGACTAGTACATCTATAGGTCTTAGGCCTTGAAACACAAAGAAAGTATTAGAGGAACACTGGAAGGGTCCCAGCAATACTCCTCCAATGCTTAAGCTAGGTAGGTGAATGAGATTATAATATTGTGAAATGCAAGTCATATTATAAAGAATATTTAGAGTCTAGAGAGTAATCTATGGAAAATTGAAGTTGGTGGTATTTCTAAGTGTGTTAATGGTATAGAGCTATCCTTCCCAGGTCATGGGGGGCCTATGAGATTCATCCACGTGATTGAGATGGATGGTCCAAATGGTAGGTAGGAACGCAGGGCATACATTGAATTGTTCATTAGGTCGATTTGCCCCATCAAATATGTATGTATCTTTTAGGTTCCTTAGTCATTTTTTTAAATTTGGAGGGGCTACTTTGTCCTATTACTTTTTTCCTCATGTCATTAACTCCTTTTATTTTGCTTACAAGAATGAAGTGCGATTCGTGTCTTCGATCATGACTTATGAGGTCTTTGCTTTATCTATTATATCCCACTACATCTCTCATAAATTGAGGCAAGCCGAATGCATGAGTTATAGATTCCGCAACTCCATCCATAAAATCCTGCCTAATTCCAACATGAATAGGGTAATTCCTATTATACATTCAAAGTTTGTGTGGTGGAATAGCCATCTATATTATCAAAATAATCTATATTATCACAATAACAACCAAAAGGTTATAATATATCTCTAATTAATTATGAGTTGAGCCATAAACAGAAATCATAATTGAAGCTTATAACTATGCATTTAGGTCCTTTTCACTTCATGATATAATAATGATTTGGTTACATTATGTTTTTCCCAGCTCTTAGTTTACAAAGGATAAAGACTATATAAATTTTATGTTTTTCACTAGCTAACATTTAATGATACAACAATTTATTTGGCTATACTATGTTTTAACCAATTTGTAGCTTACATGGGATAAAAACTTACTAAAATATTTGATGTAGTGCACATCTATTTCCATGTAGGCTATATCAAACTATGGGGATTATTCTAGGTAGTTAGATTCTTTTCATGGTCTCATACTTAATGATATAACACTATAATTTTGTTATATTGTATCTTTCCTAATTTGTATCTTACATATGATAGAAACAATGCACTAAAGTATTTGATGTAGTTTATGACTATTTTCATGTAAACTTTGATATAGAGTTTATGCTAGGCATATAGGTTTTTTTCATGAGCTGACTCTTAATATTATAATAATATAATTTGGTTACATTGTGTCTTTCCCAATTTGTAACTTGCATGGGATAGAGACAATACACCAGAGTATTAGGTATAGTCAATATATAATTCCATGTAATTGAAGTTAAACTATAGAGATTATTCTAGGCATTTAAGTTCATTTCATGGGCTAACATTTAATGATATAACAATATATTTGGTTATATTGTGTCTTTCCCAATTCGTTAACTTACATGGGATAGAGACTATACACTAAAGTATTTGATGTAATCCACATCTATTTTCATGTAGGCTATATCAAGCTATATGGCTTGTTATAGGCATTTAATTCCTTTTGATGGGTTGCATTTTTGCCCTTTGCATTATTTTAAGGGATTTCATTATGGTTATTATCCCAGAAGAAAAGTTGGCAAAGTTTTCCTTGTAAATATGACAATCCAATTTTTTAAAAAGATAATAGAAACAAACATGTGTGCACAATTATCATGAAAAATTAATTTTATATTAAATCCCCTTATTACTTTGTATGCATACCAACAAACAATGATCCAATAGTAATAAAGAGGAAAGTTCCTCCCCTTCCCCCAAATCTCATCATCCTTGCTAAAACTAGCAATTCTATCTAAATTCTATACCTAATGCATGCTTACTATTAATAAAAGCATTAATTTTCTAATAGAATAGCAAATATATATAAAAGAAATGCTTACCATGAGTATGTATGATACAAGCAAGTGAAAACACTAGATATCAACGACGGAAGAACACTATATATTACAAATTAGAAAAATAGTTATAAATTCATGGTATGAAATGTATCTAAGCGAAATTTATAAATATAAATATAATATATTTATATATATAGTAAAATATTGTTCAATCCTATTTTAAGAATGTTTATGTTATGGTAGTGATATGGATAAGTTATAACTTTTATCCCTTTTTGCCATCCCAACAATTTTGATATATAATTCACTATAAAAATGAGTTATATTAATAATATTAATTAATTTTTTGATAACTTCATATTCAATGATGATAAGTACTCACTATATCCATATATATGATCTTCCATGTTAATTTTTAAGTTTATCTCTCTCTCTCTCTCTCTCTCTCTATATATATATATATATATATATACATTAGTTTATGTATGGAATTAATATATACACATATTAGTTTATGCATGTAGTGTTGAATTGGTGCATGGAGCATTAAGCGACCATTTGGTTTTACTTTCATTTTCAATTTTTATTTCATCATTTTCAAAATTTGAAAAAATAATTAGTGAAAATGAGTTGAAAATAAGTTTGTATTTTGATAGATTGTTGGAAAAATAATAATTATTTTGGATTTAGTAGGTTATAGATAGAGAGAAATAGAAATAATGAAATAGAGAAAGAAGATATACAGGTTAATAGGAGAAAATCTATAAGTTATTGGGAGTATGTTTTGATAATGAATATAAAAATAATGTCGAGTGAAAATATATAAAAAGTGATGTATTTCAATTTTTAAACAGTATAAAATGTGAAAATGGGGTTTGAAAATTAAACCAAACGGGTGCTAACTTTTTATCTCTCTCTCTATACACACACACACACACACACATAAATTATAATCCATAAAGAAAGAGGTGAATCTTATCTTAATCTAATGTTTCCTAAATTATGTTTCATTTCATAATTTGATATTTTAATTAAGTTAAATTCCTTAATCAAGTACATAATTCCCTACAATTAATTTATACTAAAAAGAATTAAAAATATGCAAATCACTAATATTTAAAGGTACACGATCATTATCTTTCTTTTTTCTTCACCTCCATGGAATATGCTTGTGAGTTAAAGTCTAATTTTTTTTAATATGCATGTATTTTGTAATTTACATATGATTTTCTAATATTAATAAATTTTTATGTTTATGAACAAGGTTAATTTGTAAAAGAAATTCAAAGTCTCGATTTTGTGGTAAAGATTATCTCTACTAACTACATTAATTATTTTTTTCCTTTTGTCAAATTTTTCACTTTTTCAATGTCATGGATTTCCTTCAACCCATTGTTTGTTTGTTTTTATTATTTGTTGGTTTGACCGTTTGATGGTTGGCTTATGATTTTTTTTTTGAGTATTATCAATATTTAAATTATAACTAAAATTAAATAAAATAAATTTAAATTTAAATTTAAATTTATTTCCAAAAAAAAACATATTAATTCAAAACTATTTTATATAAAAAATGAACTATTTTAATAATTTTTGTTTCTTTTCTAATTTAATAATCTAGTAATCCTGATTAAATAATTAATTGAGGCGTGCATCAAAATATTTTTTCTTTTTCCCTTTTATGTTTCAATTTTATTTTAAAAAGTTTAGTTAGTTTATGGATGCAATTTATATATATACATATATTAGTCATCTACAGTGCCGGACTAAAATAATCTCTGTTAAATATTAGAAATGAAATACTGTTGGAAACATTAGAAATAATAACAAATTTTAAGAATGTATACAGGCTAGGCTAACAAATATGTTAATAATATTTTTAATAGAATAATAATAAATTGTATTTAACAAAATAACATATATAATAACAGAAAATTTCTTTTAGTCTGTTATCAAAGAAATAATAACAAAATGTATAAAAATTTGTTTCTAACATATTTAACAGGTTATATATATTATATAAAATTTTGTAAATATATATTATAAATAATGATGTTTCTCAAGCCTCCTTTAATTGTGGTTGATATGATCGTCATTTAGGTTACAAATATTATTTTGTTACATGAGTTTTTCTTAATTTTCTTTTCTTTTCTTTGCTTTGTGTGTGTGTGTGTGCGCGTTTGTTTTATCCCATTTAACCACATTAATATACTCAACTACCTTTAGGAATAATTTCAATTAAAACTTATAAAATCCTCATTAGTTTCCATATATAAATATATCCTTCAATCAAAGTAAGTAACAATTAGATTGTTATTACATATTTTATCATAAATTTTCATTCTAAGTCAACAAATCAACAATTATTTAAATACTAATTAAAATATGATGGGTAATTATTGTAAATAATTTACTCAATCTCTTATAGAAGTAATCAATATACAATTAAATCTTCTATATATTTACTTTTTGATATATTTAGTGAAGTTCTACAAATATATTGTTCGAAAAAGACTAATGAGTATGAAAGAGATATTGAGGTAACTATATTTTCATAAGTAATTCATTAATTTTTTTAAAGAATTTACACTTAGCAGTTAAATGTCTTGTGTAGAAATGCAATAACACATGAGCTTTGAGTGATGTCATTGATGGATGTAAGACATACGACATAAGTTTTATGTTTTTAATATTAACATAATATATATTGGATTATAGATATTATAAATTTTATATCATTATTCTTAATATTATTTTCATTTAATATATATTTTTTTTTGGATAGATTAAATATTAAGATTTGAGGAGAATGGCACAAGTCCAAAAACATTTGATTTGTAAAATCATTCATATGAAATATTGTCGTATAATACTTCTTTCGACTATTAAATTATTTGCAATAAAATTTATGTTATTTTTTTAAATTAGTGTTTTTGTTTAATATTTCTAATTTTTGTATAATTTATAAAAAATGCAAGTATCTAATTATAATTAATATTGAATATAATAAAATTTTAAATTTCAAATTGTTACCCGGTGCAATGCATTGATTAAAACTTAGTAGTAGTTTATAATTGAAAACATATTGTGAAATTTATATTCTAATTTCTAACTACATTAATATATTCTAAATTTTAATTTCTAACATATTATATCATCACAACTTTCTAATTTTAGCAATTTAGGTATTATAATTTCTAACTAATTTCTAAATTGTAATTAATACTATTAATTTAAATTTCATTAATTTAATTTGTTTCTATCTCTAATACCTTAAATTATCATAACTATAAATCTAATAACTACAACACATACCCCCATAAATTCTTATTTCTAATGTAATGTTACATAATCGCACCATTCTACATTTCCTCCAAAAAAGCAATGTTGTCAAGATTACAAAGGTAATATGGGAAAAGTCGAAGACTGGGATAAGCTGAATAGTGACGGGGCATCTCATGGAAATCCATGACCTATAGGCATTGGGGTTTGTTATAAATATTTAATTCATTTTATACTTGTGCTCATGCAAGTGACATCATAATCAAATATTGCAAATATAGAGAAACCACAACATAATATTCCACAATATAATAATATAATAAAATCTATAAATAATGCATACAAGAATAGAAAATCGAAAGCATAAAAGTAAATAAGGTAAGAAATGAAAAAGCCCATTTGATATTTTAATGCATAATGAAAAGATACAAAATTGGGGCTTGTGTAACACACAGTTTCATTAAGGCTTTATTCATTCCCTAATAGTGCACAAAGGTTTTCTGATGTACAGCTTTCCAAGAGACAATGATTCTCTTCAAACTAAAGATGGCACTCTAATTGATTGTGACTTCTGAACCTTAATGACTTCAAACTCCTTCAATGAAAATGGTTGGTGCATTGTATGCTCTGTAGTGATCACACAAATGCTATATTTATTCTTTTTTTGTTGGTTTTCTTACGTTCTAATTATAGTTGTACGATGCAACTTGTCTGACGAGACATGATTCTTTATTAAGAATCATAATTCTTTTTAAGGACACAGTTAAAGGATAAACCTACAAGGTACAATCCTTTAACTAAAAATCACAACTTTACTCAAAAGTTAGGAGCTTAAGTTACAACTATAGCTTTTGAGCTAACCTTTATGTTTAGGGGTATTAATTGGGACAAGTTTAAAATAATTTCCTTTTTTGAAAATTCTTTATTAACATACAGACAACCTTTTTTTTATATATACATGGAATAGACTGATTCTATCCAATATGATATCCTCAATTATTGCCATTTTAACTCAATTTTCTGGTTCAATTATTCAATTTTGGCTTATAAATATTCTATGAGCATCTCATCAATGAGATAAACTCTTTGGCATAAATTTCACTCTATTTAATTTATTAAATGCCTTTTGATATACGAAAATCTCGCAATCCCCGACATGAATTATAAAATTGTCTTGTTAGATATGAATATGAAGGTAAGCACACAAAAAAGTTTCAGCTCAAGTGATACTGCATCATCATGAGAGGTATTTTTTCACTTTGAACCTTCCTTAGTGAGAACTATTGGATGCACTCGCCAACTTGTGAACGCGATATCTTGAACTGTTCGACTTTTTTGTACATCAAGACAATAGAATTTCACACTGAATTGCTCAATACTCAGTACTATAGTTCAAACATTGTGTTCATGTTGGCCATGAATAATTTTTGGTATTCATGAGTACTCTTTGAGAATTCAACCTTAAAAATTCTCATAGGACTAGTGCAATACTTACTCACATAGGTGGCTTCTTATTAAGAAGTTCATGCTGCATCCCCACTTGAAAATTCAAGACATAAGAGCCAATAAAAGCAATGCTTAACCTCACACTTTTGTAGGTGGCACTATCTACTAATCATATGAATAGGATGAGGCTTGCCCCCCTACAGTGCTTACACATTGAGTTATGCCAACTTGTTTTTCCTTTTGAACATATTTCTTGGGATATCTAGTCACATAGGTAGGATTCCCATTGTGATGTTTCAATCATTTAATAGGCTTAAGTCTCATTCTCCCCAATAATTATCAACTTACTCTATTTAAATTTTTTTATAGCGAACCAATAATATTATTTTTTGACATCACATAGTCTATAAGATAATTTTTTTAGAGGGTAATTGTCTAATGGTATTATATCTATGGCAGATATGCCGAGACTTACCATTATATACACTAATTTGTGCCCTTCCAATAGCAAATAGCAAATCACCAACACAAATTTATGTTAATTGCAAATAGCAAATCACAAAGGCCATTTCCATTTCTAGTCATTTCTGAGAGTTGAAAAGTTAGTTATGAAATGGAAATAAAAATTGAGATGTATTTGGATGAAATGTTGAAAAGTAACGAGTAGAATAGTTATAGGATTGAAAAGTAGGTTAATTGGTATTTTTTTTATGTCTAAAAAGATTTATTTTTTTAAAATATATGTATATTTTATTAATTTAAAAATTAATTTGATATAAAATACCCATTATCATTTTTAAATTAATAAAATATACATAAATTTTAAAAAAATAAATCTTTTTAGAAAAAATACCAATTAACCTACTTTTTAAACATAAAAATGAATTTGATGATGTGTAATAGGATGATAAGGTAGATTTAAAAAACGTTTTGAGAAGAAAATGTGTATTTTTTCTGAAAAGAGTTGTGAAAATTTGTTTGTTTTCAATTTTCATTCCCAAATGAAAATGAAAATGGAGCTTGAAAATGAAAAGAAACGGGCCGTTAGCATTCTGCTCCCTCACTTTCCTTATAAACACATTCACTCATGGACTTCAAGTGCTCTATTCCTCAATTGCATCTAATAGCTAGTTGGATATCTTGTATAATAAATCCATAATTTAAGGTATATTTCAAGTGCTTTAAAACTCCTAGATGGCCATCAAATGTTCATGTCTAGGGTTACTAGTAAATCTACTCAACTCATTGAAAATATACGTTGGATCTAGTCTGGTGCAACTCATGACGTATACATGAGCCTCCAAATTATGCACACATATTTTCCTTGAGCCTTTGCTTCACCTTTGTTCTTGGTAAGTCATAGATTTACGTCCATGGGAGTTTTCACATCACTACTCTCATCTTTTTCATATAGAAGTTGCTATTTTAGAAACTTTTTCGTATCTTGGATTATGTCGTTGTTGCTTCCCAAAGGTGGCATGTCTTCTTAGTATGAACACATAAAGCGGTGCCCTAGACATACACACATTTGTCACACTTAGTGATCCTAAAGTCATTTGCAGGCATAACTTGCTCAAATTTTACAAGCCATCGGTTAGGTGCTAGTGTTCAGCCATATAATGACTTTGCTAACTCATACACCTTTTTCTCTTATACTAGAATAACAAAACATTTTAGTTGTAATATATAAATTTTTTCATCAAGATTACCATTTAAAAATATTATTTTAACATCCATTTGGTGAATTTCAAGATTATTAAGAGCCACAAATGCAATTAATAACCTAAAGGATGTATCCTAGTCACTAGCGAATAAATTTAAAAGTAATTTAAACCTTCTTTTATATATACCCTTCTAAAACTTGTCTTGTATTTGTCCATCGTACCATCTACTCTTATCTTCCTCTAGAAAATTCATGTAAACTAAGGTTTATTTCTAGGAAGAAGATCCAGTGATTCCCAAGTATGATTTTGCATAATGGACTCGATTTTGTAATTTATTGCTTTTCTCCATAATGGAGCTTCTGGTGTTGTCATTGCTTTGAAAGGTTCATGGTTCGTCATATAGCATATAAGTCAAGAAGTTGGGTCCAAAGGACTTAGACGTTCTAGTACTCTTGCTATGTCTAAGTTTATTTTTCTCTTTGCCTTGTCTTGGACTTTTTGAGATCTCTCAGTCGACAGTTTCCCTTCTTCCTTCTTCGAAGGAAACACATCCTCAGCAAAACTTGCATTCCTTGATTCGATAATAGTATTGACATGAATATCATTTACATCAAATTTATGTATAAGAAATCTATACGTTGTACTATGTTGTACAAATCCAATAAAAATTTCATCAATTATTTAGGTCTTGTCTTAACCATATTAGGAGGTGAAACTCCCACCTTAACTAGATACACCCACGCTTGAAAATATTAGGAGGAAAGTGTATAACCTTTTGATGCTTCAAAGGTGTCTTATATATATACATAATATCTTAAGCAAAAATTGTAAGTAATCACTCGATAGGACACTTTAGTTTAGGCACCCTTGACTTAACTCCTGATTAATTGTAACTGTTCTCTCAAGTTAGAATATGGCAGCCTAACCTATTGTTTTCGGCACCAAGAATCAAGTTCTCAATGAGTTATGACAACATGTGTATATTTTGAATAATAATTGTGAAACACAATTTCCACAGTGTACAACAAGCATAGATAGATTGATTTATACTATGTCCTAAATAAAAATCACAAAATTGACTAAGTTTAATTGCAGATAATAGAACATAGTAAATTTTCCTAGTGTTTAGAATGTTCTACAAACAAACAAGTATACACATGATTAAAGCCTTAAGATTGTTGAAAATATTTAATATATAGTGCATACTTGTGCTCTTGCGAGTGACATCATAATCAAATACTGCAAATGTAGAGAAACTATAACATAATATTTTGTAATATAATAATATAATAAAATCTCTAAATAATGCATACAAGATTAAAAAGTCAAAACCCTAAAAGTAAATAAGGCAGAAAACGAAAAAGATTACTTGATATTTTAATGGAGAGTGAAAAGATGTAGAATCAACGCCAGTGTAACATAATTTCATTAAAGCTTTATTCATCCTCTACTAGTGCATGAAAGTCTTTTGACAAATAGCCTCCAAAGATTCTCTTCACAACCAAAGACGACACTTTAATTGATTGTGACCCCACACCTTACTGACTTGAAACTCCTTTGATGAAAATGGTTAGTTCAATGTGCGCTTTGTAGTGATAACAGAAATGCTATGTATATTCTTTTTCTGTTGGTTTGTTTAGATTCTAATGCATCCTATTTATAGTTGGGCAGTACAACTTGTCTAATGAAACATGATTCTTTATTAAGAATAATAATTCTTCTTAAGGATATAGTTAAAGGATAAAACTATAAGATACAATCCTTTAACTAAGAATCATAAGTCCAATCAAAAGCTAGGAGCTTAAGTCACAACTCTAACTTTTGATGTAACCTTTATGTATGGTGTGTTTATCGGGACAAATTTAAAATAATTTTTTTTCCAAAAATTCTTATTAACACACTGGCACCCTCTCTTTCTATATGTACTAATAATTTTGGTACACTCGATGTGTATGCTAAAATTTCATATATATATATATATATATATACGTTCATTTACTCTTTTAGATATTACTATAATTTTCAATATTTTAAATGCATTTATTTAAATATTAGCGATAAGTAAAAGAAAAAAACAACTAAGAAGGAAAAAGAAAAAATATAAAATTGGAGAGAACAAAATATTAAAAAAAAAAAAAAAGGTAACTACCCTAGCTATTATGACAATTAAAAAATAATAATGAGGATATTTTAGGAAAATTACTCCAAAACATATCAAAGAAGGGATAGGTACTTTATATACAGTATAGATATATGGAACAGACTCATTTTATCCATTATGGCGTCCTTATTTATTTATTGCCACTTCAACTTAATTTTCTAATTCAATTTTTCAATTTTAGCATATAAATATTCTATGAGTTTCTCAATGAGATAAATTCTTTGGCATAAATTTCACTATTTTTTAATTTATTAAATGCCTTTTAATATGCCTAAATCTCACAGTGGTATCCTTGGAAACTCAAGGGGTGAGGTTCTGTTTGCTTGCTTTGAATATGTGGGAGTAGGGGCAAAACCCATGCCTGAATATGCTGGCTCTTTGTCATGAAATGGGTATGAGGATTTGGATAGAAGTGGACGCTGCAGTAATGATCAAATGGGTCGAGAAACCTGGTAAAGTGGCTTGGGAATTCCGACATGTGTTCACGGGGGTGCAGAACAAGCTAAATAACTTGGAATATAGAATCACTCCTATATTACACTTGTTGATGAAATCTGTTGCACATATTTGGCTCTCTGCTGCTGAAATCTGCGTATGCTTAATTGTTGTAAAGATTGATGGGAATGAAGGGACTGCTTTTAAGCATTTTTGCTTCATATTTTCTGCTCTCATGCTAACTGCCTGCTTTCACTTCTCCATTGCATCCGCTGCTCCTGCATACCTACATATCTGCTGGAAATGTTGTGATTGCCAAGAATCAGATTATTTGGCCGGATGAGAATTGCTGCCAAATCCTTTGCTCTTACAAGTCTTTGATGCTGAAACTTGGTGCAGAATGGCAAGGTTGGCTTGCCATATGAGGGATCCTCGGATCCTTGGAAGCAGTGAAATCAAAGAGGGACGTCTCTTGGTTGCCTGTTTGATATCTGCTGTGTTGAGCAGATGGAAGCGTTGGGAATCTCTGTCTTGGTTGAGTAGCATGTGGAGTATGCTGCTGTATATTTAAGGCGGTGCTGTGCTTGGCTGGAATATGAGGATTTGATACTGGCGGCGATGGCTTGAAATTTGTTGGACATTGATCTCCATAGATATGCGATTATCTTGCAAATACTTCATTCTTTATTCTTTGAATATTCAAATAAGAATTTGTATCATTGTAAGGGAGTTGAGTTACTTCTTGTTTACAAGCTTTTGACACGGGCAATTTGTAAGGAAGTTACTTGTTTACAAGTTTTGTAGGCAAAAGATGTTTTAAGGTGTTAATTGATATGCAGGAATAGAATTACGAGGGAATGAAATGATTTTACAAATGGAATTAACACGGGAAAGGAATGGTGTTGATATAATTTATTTTATGCTTGATATGTTAAAGGAATGTGAAAGGAATAGAATTGTCATTTTTGATTGGTAATTAACAATGACCAATAGGAATGGTTTTAAATGTTCAAATTACCCTTTTGGAAAAAAAAATATTAAAATATATTTATTAGCAAATAATTTTTTTCTATATTATTGTAAAAAAAAATATTTTGGGATAAGTCTATGATTATGTAGCTTTAACATCACTTTTAATTTTATTGCAATCTTATCAACTATGTTATAAACACTTATATAAATAAGTATAAACATATTTCCTTTGAAATTACTCTTTCTACAATTCCTGTTGAATTTTTGGCAAAATATTATTAAAGAAATTATAAAATATCTCATAGTTAGGTGCTTAAGTTTATTGTGATAAGGCTAGAATGCTTTCTTACGTTCTTTATAAATTTAATATAAAAAATTATTGATAAAATTCACAACTCTTTATTTATTGATTATATATATTTTAATCATTCGAAGGTATGCATAAATTAATAATTGGTAATTGGTAATTGGTAAATTAGACGTAACTAGAAAAGGAAGCTATATTTTTAAACAGTAAGTGAAATCTCAAATCCTTATAGGCTATAGCAGAACTTCATAAAGAGCTGCTAATGTCATGTTTCGTCAAATTTTGCCAAGGGAAAAAAAGAACGAAACAAACTACAAAGAAATATATACTACAGTTCTAATCTTTTCCCTTAAAAAATTCAAGGATGTATCAAACATAATCTGCAAAATTGATAAATCTGGGAAAGACCAATAAAACCGTACAATAAAATTTAAAGATGCAGCCAAGCATCAAGAACATGAAACTAGCAGCATAAAGATCAGATCAACCTAACTTGTGGACAAACTCAAATAATTTGCACCCCGAAAAGTTTAAGGCCTTTCTCCTTTGCACTGAACGTACCACCTACATTAATATTCTTCACTTCCTCACTAGTGTTCTGATAGTCGCTAATCTCATTCTCACGTTGCTCAAAATCAGGGAGCAAATCCACACTTCCAATTTCATCAGTTTGATGACAATCAAAATGAGGTTGGCCAATCTTAAGCTGCAATGCTGCTTCATCCTTCTTATCTTCCACAATGGGACCACCGCCATTGTTATACGACACATCTATCATACACAGCTTTTGAAATTCACTCAACCCGTCACTACACTCATAAGCAGAGAAAATAACCCTATCCCTTGGCCTAAGCCCTTTTTCCTTCGCAAATTTATTCCACCCTCTTGTGAATACAAAACTTTGGCTGCTTCTCCAATAACAGTAGCGAAAATTCCATGGCCTCATTGACCGGTCGTGAAACACGAGCTCCATATCATCAACACTGCCTCCATTCTGCTCTTTGGCATCAGAAATTCGAGGGAAATACTTCACGGCGTATTTTCTGGGAATCACAAGCCGGTTAAGTTTGCTTACATCACTAGGTGTGAGCTCCTTCTCGAAAAGTTGCCTCAGTTTAATCCCTGTGGTTCCATGCAAAGTTGCTAAATTGTGGCCTTGTTGGATTTGAGCCCTCAGATAATCAGAAAACTTGGCAGCATATGAGCCGTCCTTGATCATGCCGAGGATTGCTTCCGTACTGAACTGACTCTGGAATTTTGGTTCATGGACAGTGATGCTGTTCCAAGGGAAGTTTCTGTGTGAGCCACCGTTGCGAAGCTTTACAGCGGCAGTATCATATGCCATTGCAGCCTCCTCCTCTGATTTAAAAGTACCAAGCCAAATACGCTGATGGTTGGCGTATATCTGCGCACCCCAGTGCCCGTTCTGTTGGCTCACCACCCCTTTGAATTTTGAGCAATCATGCATCGCATGCTTGATGGGAAAGTGGGGACTGCTGCTGTTGGAATCAGAAACTTCTGCACCTGATAGAGTGCTTGGTTCTGCCATCATGAAGTGTCCTTAAAAGTACCTTCTGCAAGAAGCTATTTGAAAAACAAGCTGAAAATATTCAAAATGGTTGAAATCTGCATAAATCGTGCTACTTCAAAGCAATTTTTAAGAAGCCACTCAAAATAACAGCTGATATTGTTAGCTTAACACGAAGCACATCAGTCCTTGCATAAAACAACTATATCCAAATTGAACTTGTGACACCAAGAACATCATTCCAGTGAAGTTAGCAAAGTCAATAAAATAGAACAATAAATACTTTCAGAAACCATAATGGGCAGCAACATAGAGCTAATTGATAGCTGGGATAATAATGCATATTTTCTGCCATGGATACTCATGAATGTTTCTAAAAAGATATTCATGATGCATATTTTTCTAATCCAAATTAATGCTATTAGCACTTCTATCTATCAACAGGAGTAATTCAATTGAGTAGGGGAATTGACTCTAGTAAAGAAATGCTATCAAGAAAAACATATAAACAGTCATCAATGTCTTTATTCAACAACATCTACGACGTCAGAAAAATGCAATACAGTCCCAAAAAAATAGAACGATTTGCAAGTTTGCTACCAAAGATATAATTAAATAGTCAATTTTATTCTCTCATATGTTCTAATAATGTTGTAACCTCAGTCCCTCCATTTGATATTAGAATAGTTAGGAGACATGTAGGACCAAAATAAATATTCCTGATACCAACAGATGAGATATACAACTGAAAATGACATATGAAACATACAAGTTGAAAATAAGACTTTGGACAGTACTAACACATAAAATGCTAAAAACACCACAATCCAGTAAGAATCATGTGTATGAAAGTAAAGCAACACTATAACCTAATTACAATGAGAAACATTGTTTAGGGAAATTCATATTACTATTATCATATCAATTAGAATAGTTTATGGTTAGCTTTGATTGGACTAAAAAATTGTACCCACGCTCCATTTAGAAAAAAAAGTTAGTAATATATCTATGATTATTGCATATATCATAAACGGTTTCTATATGTTATTTGTAAAGTCATAACAAAAAGAATGGTGATGGAAAGATTTGTCCTATACGTGCAAATCCAAATTGAACGGATCTTTACTTAGGGTAGAGAATAAACCTAAAAAGATGAAAGAAACTCATTCTGAAATAAGAAAATACCATTATAATATAGATTTAATCTTGATGGAACAATACATCAATGAGAAGTTAATTCGATAATTCGTGAAGTTTTTAAATCCGCAGGCGAGATACACATGAGAAACATCTAGAATCATCACTAGGACTGTCACACTAGCCGACCACCGATGAACTGAATCCGATTAAAGTTAGTTTCTATCATTATGTATTGAACAAAGACAAAAGCTTTAATAACGGTTGGACAATAGTAAAAAGTCATAGCAAAGACCGTAGCTACTTATACTAAAAAAACAAGGGTGATACCCCTTAAACAATAAAATATATTGACATAGGGAGAAGCATATTTATTAGTTATATCATTTGCAATTGTCTAAATCTCAAGACATTCTTCGAACCAACCACAAACTTTATTGAGGATTCCTTTGAATTTCATTCATGCGAATGCACTCTCCGGTGGGATACTTAATGCCTGAGCTACAAGACTGCACGTGTCTATACACACATTGCCTAGTATCCAACATTTACGGCTAGGAGACTTCTAAAGCTTATAAGTAGAAGTCAAAATCTTTGCCACCAGTATCCTAAAAAGATGAAGACTAATTAAGTCTAGGGGATTAGATGGTTAGATTTTGGTCTGAGGCCACGGAAGACTTGCTTACAAGTTGCATGCATTTTCATAACTAATTTACAAAGTTAACTACCACTTGCTCCACATAAGTTCCACACTCCGACAAATCATAGTATAAAGATGAAATACTGCCCATGCAATAAAGCACAAAGATGACTGAAGATTGTAAACTTGTCTTGGCTGATTATATATAGTTAATCTATGATAAAAATAAGAATATGGGAAAGATGAGAGAACATATAATAAGAAAGACCAATAAAGCGCTTACTCCATCCTAGGGCTATAACAATAATAGATATCAGCCTCTATTAATTCAGAAAAATGCATACAAAATAAGGAGCAGACAAATGTCACAAGGTGAAAAAATTTCACCAAGTAAATGAAGTTGACTTCACTAACCAGAATAAGGTACACAGGTTCCATTTGACCTCTGACATTTCTATTTGAAGGCACAAAGCACTACTAAAATTTCAATGTAAGAATAAAATATGCCATCAAAATTCTGGATTCCGACAAATAATTGAGAAACAAGGCAGGTGTGATACAAACATTGCAAACATGGACAAGCTAAACATCACGAAGGCATTAGGGGCTGTTGCTGCAATTTTTAACGCACACAGTGTGTCGGCAGCTGCTTGTAATACAACACAATAAAATACTCCAATATAAGTGGACTTAAACACAAGATGAATTGAAGGAACAAAAATGGAATTGCATGAACAGACAGGAAAAGATTAGACATGAACTTTTAGAAAAATGAAAAAATTTTCGTATCATCAGAGGTTTGTCTCCCTTGGCTGGCCCAATCCCTTAGAACAATGAAGATAGCTGCATGTGGCCGTAACAATAGAAACGTAATTCTCAGTACTAAAATGAGGCATACTTGGAGGATTTATTTATACAGGATGAAAACTAAAATCTTAAAAGGGCTCTGGAAGATGCCACAGAAGATTCCACGTTTGCCGAAAAGTTGAATAACATAGCATTAACCTAAGAAAACAGTGGCCAATAAACTGATATAAAAGTTGTGTTCCAGCACTGACCTTTTGAGTGATAACCATTTAATTAAAACAATTCCCCCGAAAAATCTGGGTTATGAGCCAAAGAAAGACGGGATTTAATTTGACTACAATAGTTTAGTTCCAACTCTCTAGTATTTACATTCTAGAAACTGCAAGCTGATTTTTCTTTCTTCTAGTTTTAGTTACATTTGAACCTTGCATGACTATTAGTAAGTTAAGGCTTTGTTTAGTTTTGTTTTTCCGAATTTTTTCAATCCCATGAATGAAATGAAACAATATTCCCAGAAGTACACATTGTTTTCTCTAGAACTTTTTTTGAAAAAATAAATTAATAATTTCAAATCACTATACCAATGCTATATATTGCTATATTTACAATTTCAATTATTTGAATATATTTAAAAAAAACACTATATCATCATACTAATATAATAATAACATATAATAATCTAAAGTTTAATATGAATACAGTAATTAATCAAACAAAACCTTATATCAAACGTCTTTTTACGATAATAAGTGTTTCCCAAAAATTAAAACCAAACTATATTTTCCAAAACATTCTCCACATAACCAAACAAAGCCGAAAACTATGGAAACTCCTGCTAAGATCATATTGCAAAATCCAATTAGGGAAGAAAAAGTCAGCATTAGAAGTTTATAAGATCCTTCGAGAAAATCATGTTGATAATCTTCAAGTCCCTAATATTAAAAAAAAGAATATTGAGAATCCTGATTGGTCAAGTTGTAGACAAGAAAACAAATATGAGTGTCTCCAAGATTGTTTTCAAGAGCAGTGTGATATGTTTGGCATTAGACTATGTAAGTTTTGACATAAGTCTTATCATGTAGGGGTTATGACTATCATCAAGAGTGATGGATAAAACATTGCAACTTTGTGGCTACATCATATGATTATAACAAAGGCACCAAACAAACAAAGAAAGTGCTTATTTGGTTTGTCTAAACAAGCACAGTATTATATATACTATGCAAAATGAGTAAGCAATCACTCACTTCGTTCTGTTCAAAGTTAAATAGTTATTCAGACAAAACTGGTTGTAGCAATAATAACAACCAAGAAAAAGACTAAGTTGACATTTAAGTGCTTTCTTCGTATTGTCAACATCCTGTTCTAAGTCAAACGCTCATCCAGACACTACTGTTTGTAATAATAAGCTGACATTTTAAGTGCTTTCTTTGTATGTTGTCAACAGCATAGTGAATACTAGCTAAGGGATCTCCAAGCAAAATTGTGCTGCCCTTTGCCCCAAAAATTATCTTTGCCGGTGAGAAATGGAGATACCTTAAATTGGTAAACACTATCTAAATCAAAACGATTGTAAAACTAATGATTACATTTTGTAGAAGTGCTTTCGAAGTATAAACATATTGACAAAAGATCAATGAATAATTTCCAATAAAGAAACTCACAAGCCCCTTTGCTCCAACTCAAAAGAATGTCAAATTTTCATGATACCTAAATCATCTCGTGAGCATATAATTTTTTGACTTCAACTCCGTACTATTAGATTATTACTATATATCTAATCTCACATTGTATTTCTCTAGTACTTCTTCAAAATGTATCAATCTAATCCCATAAAAAATGAAAAAATTTTCAAGAAAGTACTGTTTAGAATATCCAATTTATTGTCAATGTCCAAATAGCATGACTATAATACTATTCTGACATAAAATAGAGAAAATAAAACTGGCATGCAGATATGAGTTTGAAATCAAAAGCCTTATGATTGTGTTGTCTACTTCATTATCATCTCTCGTTATTTAACTGAAAATTGAAAAATCATAATAGATTATGCTGGAATATAACGACCGCACAAGTATACAATTCTTAAGACACAATCCAACCTCATTGTAAAATAAATAAATCATACCCGCCCCCGCCCCCCCAAAAAAAAAATTCCTACCATTGAAGGAGCATTACAAGGTGATTCTCAATATTAAGTTGAGCAAAAAGAAGTGCACCCAACACAGCCTACAGTGGGGAAAAAGAGTTGACCATTTATAGGTTCAATGAACAATCACCTCATGGTAAGTCCCTTTATGGTGCTACACCCATTGAGTTCTAAGTAGCGTTTTTCCCACTCAATTTGTGATGCAATCTCAACATATCTGAACCCACATATCACAGAAAAGTCATAAGGCGGGCAAGCCAACAAATTGTACTCCTCTGGGAAATAATGACTAATAGATTTTCTTCAAGTGGTAGATCTTGTCGAAGTTTCTCCTTTGCCTCCTTAGAACAGATCTATGACGCATATATGATAGATATTTCTTCAGTTTTTTCAACACAAACGAGGTAATTTAAGTTCCAAATCTTTTACTTTCAAAGAGAGATCATTAAGAAAATTAATACTTCAAAGTTGGAAGAACATACATACATAACACCTACTCCAATTGTATATTAAACTGTTCGCTTTCTATCCATAAAATGAATAAACGATATACATGAAAGGGGATTTTAGCTAACGGATAGGCGCAGAAAGATATGAGTTTCAATATGAAAAGTTCTGATAAAAATATATGTACCTGGGGGTCAAGTTTCAGCAAAGGAAGCAATGTATTGCCCCCAAAACCAAGCAGCAATTGCTGTCCAAGAATTAATCTGAGTCAAGTCCTTATATAATTGAAGAAAGAATTTACAAAGAAAAAGGGGTCCTTGCAGAAAGGAAATGAACACAAATCAGCAGTAGAATACTACTGAAAGTTGCAGCTCCCTAACCTTTACAATGAAATTTTCCTTTCATGATTCCATGCGTATCTGCCCAGTGAAGGAAACGAAAATCTTCCCATATTTGAGTTGCATCCACAAGCGTATAGGTTCCCATGAGATAATTCCTTGCACACAATAGAATAAAAAATAACAATAATCAAATTCACGAGAGGGATCGGAGAGAAAGTAAACCAAAACTGCAAGTGTCTTGGAAAATTAAAGTTCACATAAAATATGACTAAATTACTTAAAGGAATTATTTTTTTGGCAGACACAAGATAGCCAGAATCAATTACATCTAAAAATCAGACCATGTAGAAGGAAAAACCCAAGATTTTGAATTTGAAACAGAAACATGGTAGGCTGGAAATAAGGGAGATTTCGGCGGATCAGCTTACTCTATTGTTGGAGATACATGAAGAACGGCATGAGAAAGGAAAGATAGTTGAGTTTTTAATTACCTGATATTTTATTCAGCAGAAGGCCTAAAAAAATACATGTATTTTCCGTTAAATCAGAATAGTAACCAGGCGTACCTTCCCAAACCCACTTCGTCCTCTACAAAAGCAGCATCAAAAGTAGCGCTTCAAAGCTACTCCCGATAGATAACCCTATGTCTGAATTGTTTTAATTCTGGATAAGGTAAAATATTGTAAAAATCACATCAAGAGACACGTCAAGAACAGAGGAAAACCGGGTTTCAGTTTCTTACATGATCTGAGACAAATCGCACCACCTTACTCCACACAATGAAACAAACCCCAATAATAATGATGTCAAAGACTACTGATAATTAATGTTTATCTTGTTCCTCTGTGTGTGTGGGTGTGGGTGTGGGTGTGGGTGTGGGGGTGTGGGTGTGCGCTACAAATAGTGGAAAGGTCAATGGCAGTGTGGATTAGCTATACTGGCAAAGATGTATCATATCCAAATGGATCTGACATCTTTCCTCTTGATATTTGCTTATCTGTATTCATCTAGCTCCCTTCGTGATAATCTTTTCGGAATTGCAGCCCTCCAGCCTTATCTTTTTCACCTTTTTTTCCACATAGAGAAAAAGCCCCAAAGTCTTGGGCAGTAACAAGAAAGAAATAGAGATAGAGAGTGAAGCTGACAGACAGAGAAATGAGCACACGTATATACAAAGGTATACTCTTTATACAATTGCCTGCGTGTGCTCACTCTCTTCTGTCAGTTTGATTCTCTCTCTCTTTCGTGTAATCCAGAGAACCCATTAAATTTTCTGAAAGTTCCAATTTTTCTCTCATTTTTCCTTTTAAGTAAAAACTAACAATCTACATCACAAATAGTCAGATCTGCTTCACCAAAGATAAACCCATTTTTGGAAAAAGCATTCTGAGATCCCAGAAGCCGTGCCCTTCTGAAGCAGAACAGCCACACGACCCATTAGGGTTAATGGTTTCCACTTTCCAGTGTGTGTCTGTATGTGAGAGAGAGATAGAAAGAAACACACACACACACACACACATATATATAAATCACCAGTCGCCAAATCTACCCTCACACACAACTAACAGAATTATAACACTCAAGAAAGCATTCTTCTTTCATATCATTGTCTAGTCGAGCAACACTGCTATACATTCCTCGATCGTCAAGAATTATGCGCCATTTTCATTCACCGAACTGTCGGTTCTATATCAAAGGTAGTACAAGTTGCGAGAAAGGAGCATCACTGCATGTGACGACTTTTTGTTTTGGTTCATCTTATTCGTTCAGGGGTTGATGATATATGCGAGAGGGCATCAAATGGACTATAACACCCACACGGTTGGATTTTTTTTCCGAATGACGAGATGGAAGACCGATACGACGAGAGAGATGGCTGTCAATAATGGATTGGTTGGTCGGGAGTGCTTCGGAATACGTGGCGATACAGTAGCTGTTAGATTGGCGTATTCGGCTAATTGGCCCAGATGTGACTGAAAACGATTTTTGGCCGTCAGATCATGGAGTTTGGTGGAGTTGTGCAATTTGATCAAATAATACTGTGTTATTTTTTTTTATTTTTTTTCATTAAATAATAAAGTGTTCTTAAAATGAATGTATTACATTTGTATTAATTGATATAAATAAAAATTTAATTTCGAAATGTGTTGTTAAAGAGTAACCCAAAAGTGCCTATTTAGATATGTTTTTATTTTTAATTTTTATTTACATTATTTTTGAAATAGAAAAAAATAGTTATGGAATGTAATTTGAAAATAAAAATGCATCTCCATAAATTATTTGAAAGTAATAATTGTATATATTTAAAAATGAGAACGTATGTAGATAAGAAAATAATTTTGATGAAAAATCATTCAATTTCATTTTGTATGATTTCATGCATTGAGAGTAATAGAATAGAATTATTTTAGTAATTTTTTTATTTGTATTTAATATGTGGTTGGTGGTTGATAATGTAATATTTTATTATCTAGTTGATATGCTATAATATAGATATAATAGGTTTTGAAAATGGAAAGACAAAAATATTTTCTGCATTGAAAAATATATATTAAAAATAAAAGGAATATGTTGAGTTGAAATTTTTATAAATGGATGTATTTTAAATTTAAAATAGTAAAAAACATGAAATTGAACGTTGAAATACCATAATCCCTTTTCCATCTGAGGTGATGATTTTCTAGAAATTTAAATCTTCTATGTTAGTTTTTATATTTTTTGTTTAAATAATCTTAATTATAATTTCGTTTTATAATATATATATATATATATATATATATATCATTAAGATAAAGAATCCAAAATGTTATATCAATTCTTCCATGTCCTATCGGTTTGCGGGGACGAGAAAATTCTTCTACTTTTTCTAGATTTGAATTGAATGAGTACTTTTTCTTTTTGTAGTGGTACTTGTCGTTATTGTGGGTGAATTCAAGGCGTGACTCGTGAGTGTGTTGACAGATCAGCCTTCTAATCTTGAAAAGAAAAGGATTAATTAAATCAATTCTGTCTTATTTTTAAGGGTACAGATCTTGGGTAAACAACAAAATCACACTTTTAATTTAAACAATTAAGGGTTAATTACTTAAATTCCTCAGTTCGACTTATAAAATAACTTTAACAAATCTCATAATTACTAGAGTTCACCACAATTTCCTCCCTAAATTAGTGCAGAAGTTGCGAATACCTTCGAACTATAAAATTCTTGTTTGATTGCAAATTCTCAATATATTTTTCAACTTCCAAAATTTAAACAAATAATAAATACACATTCCACAAACTCATTTTCAAAACACAAAATTCATCCCCAAAATGCCCTTACTAGTCACTTCAATACATTCCCCAATACTATGCTATTTGTCATAAATTGTCCCTTCACGTTACAAATACATATATATACTACCAATATTCAATCTATATATACACTTATATAAATAATTTTAAAATATCTATTTCACCCAACTAATCCAATAACAAAGTTATTAATGCGATATTTTGTAACACTTCAACTAAGATAATGAGCCTGATCTATGATACTACTCATTCATTCTCAATTCATAATGTCATAAGATAAACTATCGAGATAACTTTAGCTACAAAACCCACCAACACACAAATATTTTCATACGAGAAGATGGTCTCACAACTACATGGCCAACATTACATATAAGGTCTCTAAAGCCCTGTACAACTAAAGGATAGACACAAAACATTTTAAGCCCACAAGCACATAAGCATCTAACGCTAGCTAGATACAAAACTATATACATTAATCTTCAAGCATGCTCAAACCTCCTGTCTTCCACCAAATCCTATCTAAGAAAAGAATTAGGAAACAATAAGAGGTGTAAATCCTAAGGACTTAGTGAGGTGTAACTCTCTTGTATCATATAGGGTCAAAAGAGAACTAATAAAATTAATTCTAACAAAATCAGAGCACAATCGAGACGAAATATTGAAAAGACAAAGGCAATAGAAAGTTACAGAATAATGTATTGACAAAAAAGGAACTCGAATACATGATACATATAACAACGATGGCATAACATAACAAAGAATGACATAATGGAATCAATTTCCAAACTTAGCAGAATTGTTGGCCAAATCCAACCTTGTTACTCTTCAGAATATATCATAACAAAACATATTAGAAACAAAACATACCATAATGCCTTTCTTATCTCTCTTCATAACATAATTAACATGAGGCATGGCTGACCGCATGCCAAATCCCACTACTGATAGACTGCTACCTCCAAGTACTAGTGAGTCAAGATCATGAGTGGGTACTAGACAGAAAAACAGTCACCGTGGTCCATTCTACTGAGTCATCTTTCTGGATCTAGTCTTGAGCCCAAACTTTCCGTGGTGTCCCCAAGGGTAACATAACATAATGCCAACAATGAACACTAAATAGAGAAATAAAATTTGCAAAACATACTAGCCAACAAATGACAACAAGAAAAATGCTCAAAAACACAATAAGGCAAGTGGCCGGCAAGCCCATTTCAATGATGCTTTCAAAGAGATCAATAACAAATACGGGATCAACTGGCAAGACTGAAGGGTACAAAGGACAAGATATGTAACACAACAAAAAGTCCTGAACATCAAAATGACTGCAAAAAAGCATACAGGAGTAAACAAGTCACAATATATGAATAACAAGTGAGTTTCAATTTCTAGAAATGGTATGGACTATAACCCCACCTTTAGTCTTGTCAGCAATGCTATTAATGTCCTACTACCCCAAAAGACCCATATCCTCATCACGTAATCTAATGAAATGCATTTATAATTCAATGTGTTTATATATTATTCCTTTAATAGTTATTGAAACTACTAGCACATTTTAATGCAATTACTTTTCCTATTGCATGGGACATCTTAGTTATCTTTGATTTTGACCAAGCTCACATCGATAATTCATGCTAAATTATTCCAATTCTTTCGATCGTTTAAGTTATATTATAATGATCATCATATTTCCAACTTGTGCAAACAATTGTAGTTTTTTTTTCGTGAATATCCCTAAACATGCTACTGTAAATAAATAATATTAACATTGAGTTTATTGATTTTGAGTAACTATTTCATCTTCATACCAATAATATTCAAATTGATAGTCTAGGCCCGTGTTTAATAATTGGGTCTGATCACAAGAAATTCTTATATATTTCATTAACAATTAATCATTACAACATTACACAAAATCAAATTTTTAATTACATTGACTAGCTTAATTAGCAATAATTAAGTTCTAATTAGCAATTTAGGTCCACCTAGCATTGTATACAACTTTACGTCCAAATGTTTCGGCCCGAAATCATAAACCTCAACCCAATCACATTAAATGGGAATTTAACTCAACATCTCAATTGAATTCAATTGGGCAACAATTTAATCATTTTAATCGATGTTTTACCAAATTAACCAATTTTGAAACTTTTCATAACCAAAGATTTTTATGCATGCATTTGCATCAACAATTTGAACATTTCTACCATTGGTCCATCGAAGCTTGTTACAGCTCACCACTACCAGAATTGTGCACAGCCATGGCCAAGTTGTGCACTTTCTCATGCTTGACAAAAGCCTTTTATCAATTTCAAACTTTGCTGTCTATTCGTTAATCATTTTTTTTTTAAAATGCCAGCCTTCCCACCAACCACCATTATGTCCTTGCTCAAAATTACTCCTCCTTCATCGCCTGAACCCTTGAATTGAAGTGATAATCTTCTTCTACTTATCAAGCCAGTCAGTTTTCACCCCTAGCACACAACCAACTGTCGGCAAAACGACTATGATTATCGCCAACTACCGCCCCCACTTTCTACCTCAATTCCCCGTCACTTTACTAGGTGGTTGTGAGTGTTCTTTGGCATGGATGTGTTCACTGAGGTGAGAGGAATCAAATGATTAGGTTGGTTTTAGATTTTTGCTGGCACTGATGAGAAATTGCTGGTGAGAGGAGAGGAGGTTGCAAGTGAGAACTTGAAAGAAATTGGTTGGGGGGATGCCATTTATAGTGTCAATTTCTAGAAATTACATAAGGACCCTAAAACTTCTTCTTAGCTCTTGATTAAGCCCCTGGACTTGTTAGTGCCTTACATTAACCCCTATGTCTTCAATTAACCCCTTTGACTTATTCTTTTTACATATTGACCCTACCAATTTCCAAAATCTTTGTAATTAAGTCTTATTTAATGAAATTTTTTATCCCTCAATTTCTTAATATTCAACTCCAATTTTTCAAAACATCATATTTTTAATTTCCCTTTCAATTATTATTATCATTATTCTCTTTTAAAAATTAAATCTCGATTTATATCATAATATTTATATTTAGAAATTTTAGGGGTGTTACACATATTATCTACTCCCAAAATACAACCAAACAAAAAATTTTCTTCCAAAACATTCTCCACCTACTACTCAATATACAAACAAACAACTATCACATTCCCTAACTCCTCCACTTCCCAAAAACCATTTTGCCAAAATATTTAGACAAAATGCTTCAATTTGCAACCAAACAAGTCCTAAATGTAATAGAAACTCTTCTAAGTTTAACGACAGTGGATGAAAAAGAGGAGATCGATTATAGAATATTATATATATTATCCTTATATATAGTGTATATATATGTATAGCAACATACGAAGATATATAGGTATGTGTGCGTGTGTTTATAAATGTTAAATGTTATATATACATAGTATGAAATCCAGAGTTTTTATTTCTTAAAAGAATTCAATGATAAGTGTAATTTAACTTTTTTGAAAAAAAAAAAAGATTATAATAATTCATTTTTAGTAACAAAATAACTTCATTTTGATATTAAAAAGTACATACATACCATGAAACTAAAAATTTAGAAGAAAATGATAAGGATTTTCTAAAATGGCCAACTGCTATGTTTATAAATGGGCACAAAATAAACACATCCTGCACACTCAATGCATATGCATATGACATTACAATCAATGTATTTATTTAAATACATACAATACATATTTAAAATTATAAAATTAACTATAATAAGAAATGACTGTAAATATAAAAAGTTAATAATGGGATCGTAGCTATACATGCAGCTATGAAATTAAAAACAAAAATAAGAATATTTTTAAAAAGAGTCATGAAAACACACCAAAAAGGGGAGCATGGACTTCACTAAAAGTATAGATAAACATTTCTAACTTCGATTTGTGTTAATTTTCCAGCATGTTGTGTAGCAGTTCCTACTAAATCGGCTTCACCAAAACATTTCCACTCTAATTATTTATATTCCTAATAAATCACTTAATCCATTTTTAGTATGTTTTATATGATTTACTTAAAATGTCCTCATTTTTTTTCATAATCTCCATAACTATAACTAGTAACTACTATTTATAACTCATATAATCCGCACATTCTATTTATACTATTAATAAAACACCTACTACTTTTTGGATATATTTTCGTGTGATGTTCCCAAAAAATGCCCTCACTTTTTTTTTTTTAAACTCCATAACTACAATTATATACTGTATAGTAGCTACCATTTACAACTCATACAATCCACACATTCTCCCCATCATTATTATTTTATCTTAACATTTTGTTATTATTTATGTAAAAGTTTAAAAAAATGTCAAATGTTATTAAAATTAATATTATATAAAAATAAATAAATTATTTACTTTATACTATAAAAATATTAACACATGCATCAAATGTAATCAAATTACTAGTATTTTCGCTAAATCCTGCAGTACTTCACTCTTTGACTTACCTTTTGTTTGCAAATTTCACTATTCAAAATTATTTTTTGTAGTAGCACTCTTGTCCTGCAAGATTGATCATGAAAGTAGGCTTAACTATTGTGAAGCTTTAAATGATTATATTGCTTGTAAATTTTTACATATTTTGCTTGGACTTTGTATATTCTTCTCCAGTAATAGTTGCATATATATGTCACAATTATCTCTATTTTTTCTTAGGTGGCATTTGATTTGTAAGCTTACATAATATTACATGGGTTAGGAGAATCTAATTTTTTGTTTGCCTAAATTAGTAGAAATTTTTAGAAAAAAATCTAAAGGAAGTTATATTTCGAATGCAAAATTTTTATCTAGATAGAAGAGATGCGTGTGCTATGTTTTATTAAACATCATAAGTTAAATCTTGGTTTCACACTAAAATAATGCATTTTAAAAGAAAGTCTAGTTTAATAATATTCTCCAAATTATGCATTTATTTAAATATATAAAATTTAAAAGTTAATCTATATTGTTTATTTCAATAAATAGCGGAAAGAATATGTTAATTTTGATCTTCTTGTGTTCTCCTTCGTTATATTGAGGATATTGGTAAAGTTTAATAATCATGAATATTCATTTAAAAAGTTAAAATAATTGTTGTTCTGTACTAGTTGCAGTTAAAAATTATTCCAAAAAAAATTCTTGCCCTTATACAATTATGATATTAAGGCCATGATTAATTCTTTGGCAGTAGAAAAAGAAAAGGGATACAGAAAGGCCAAAGAAGCTTCTTTTCTGCATCAACAAAAACCACCTCCTTTTGAGGTACCCAAAGCACCAAAAGATAAAAATGAAAAAAAGACCCTCCCCTCCTCTCATTTAATTTTATGAATATGATGAATTGCTTTGAGTGTAGATGCATCTTAACCATTAAACAAAATTTCAAAAGAATTTTTAGACCAAAAATTATTAGAATAGAAGTCTGTGTTAAAAATCTAAATGAGAGGAGATGATTGCTAAAAATCAAAACTTTAAAGAAGTGGATGCAAATAATCTCAAAATTAAAAAAAAAAAAAAAAGAATGTCAAAATACAAGTAATTGAAAATTCTTGACTTGAAAAGAGCATTTTGATGAAGGCATTTAATGGGTTTGCACAAAACAAAATACTGTTTTGCTCTTAAAATATGAGAAAATACTCAAACAGAATAAGGATTCGCATTCATTTATCAATGTTACGATCTGATTCCAACCAAAAATAGGAATATGAGTCATTGATCATGTTTATATCAAACCGACAAAGAAGTGCCATATGGATTCATACCAAAAGAACACTTTATCACCTATATAAGGGAAAATTACAATGTGACATATTTTTACATCTTTACATATTTAATTAAGTTCTTATTTCAATTCTTGAATTCTAATTTGATCACGTCAATCATTTACTAATTTAGGCATTGGAGAATTTTAGTAGAAGACGATCTCAACTAATTTAATGTATTCTTGTAATTAGACTTGAGACTCAAAACATTAGTATAAAATGAAATTGAATTTGAAATCACTTTAAAGATATCGAATTATGTAGGACCTTAGGATCCCAAACGGCATCACATTTGGTGAGATTCTTGAGCTATGGCACCTTGGCGTGAGTGGTGAACAGCAGTGAACGCACTGCAGAATGAGCTATATTTATATTGGACCAACCCATTTGAAACTAGGCTGTGAGACATAGTTGACTTAGGGAAATCTTCCACTTTCTCCATTCTAGTCGTGGGTGCTTAATCGATATGGCGTACAGTCTAATTTTATTTTAGGACCCAATACTCAAATTTCAACAACTACAATTATTTGTCTGCAATGGTTGCTACAAAAATAGTTTTGACTCCCCCAAAACTTAAAATCTCAAACCACCTGAAAAATCATATATGGCGTCAAAGAGGAATATACCCAAAAAATGTGTACTGTAGCAACCACAGGGACATGAGATTTTATGCATTTTTTATAAGTAAAGTGTCTGAAAAAATAAATATTCATTAAAGTCAATAGTGTAGGCACGTGAAGAAAACTCATTCAATATTTTTTACACATACTTTTGATAATTGAGATGTTGGAAAAAGAGATAAATATTCGCTAAAGTTGGACAGATGTCATCTTATGCAATAGAAAAATATCAATTCATATATGTTGGATCAAGCTCATATTGCATATCTATAAACCCTTATTTAAAATTAGTGAGGAATTTTGACTACCAAATATATCAATATGATAAAAAACAAAAAATAAAATAAAATAAAATAAAATGAGGGTACCAATTGACTGCCATTGTCCATTGCCATAAATTATCTCCTATAAAATAATTGATGATGCCCAAATTTATTATTAACTATAAGGTTCAATCCCATGAGATATTATTTCGTGGCTATACATAGTGGGAAGTTTTACTTTTATGAGGAGCTATCCTAACAGTGAGACAAGAGGAATATTTAGGGTTTTAGTTTTTTGGATACAAGGAAAGGCTTACTATTATTAAAAATCAATTGAAAATTTAACAAGAGGTATATATATAACTACAACTTTTTACGAAGAATATAATTTAATGATACCTAAATCAAATATTGAATGTGAAAGATCTAACACATCAAATATTATCCCCTATGCACATCAAAAGAAAAAAAAATTCAAAATTCTCTTAAAACATGCTATCAAATTGCCCTGACTAACTCGGGAGGCCTCGCCGGGTAGCTGGCCCAATGTTTGGTGGCTGACTAGCTGAGTAGACGCCCTCCCAGTATGCTTCTCTTTTTGTCGTGTGGGTGGGGAAGGGGAATAGAAATAGGCATCGCAAGCACGCCCTGGCACAGCTGCGCATTGGCTGCCTGAATGACGTCCATCTAGTGTAGGAGTGCCTGTGCACCCAACAAGTTGTCCGTTTGGTCTTTTGAGGCATGTTAATTATTTCAGCTAATTTTTAGAATTTCTGCCACACTATCTCTCTCTCGTTTTAAAGTTTATTTTAAGCGTATGATATATCTTTCTGAATTTCCTTTCATATTCTACAATGAACAAAGAAATCATAAATGAAAATGAAAAAAATATTCAATTGTTGTTAATGAAAATGAATTTTAAATTTAAATCAATTCAATTTTTCTCCAATCACCCATTTGTCCTTTACGGCTCATTTGGTTATATAGATAATATTGATAAAATTATAATGATATAATGAGATTATAATATTGAATATAAGACTATACTGTATTTAATAACTAAGATTATGCATAGTGGGATTCAAATAACCAGTTCTTTTTTCCCACCATAATAAAGGATTACATAATTTTGGTCAAATTATGGGGATTATTTATTCAATTGTTAGATGGATTGAGGAATGAGCCATTTATACATCAAAGGCTTAAGACATTAAAATCAAACATTTGATGGGGCTTGATATTATAATCTATCAAAATCCATCCTACAATGCAAACGGGCCCTTACCAAATTATAATTATCATGTGATCCATCTCTCAAAATCTACAAATGATAAAAAAAATTTACGAGCTTTATAAGAATTATTAATTAACTAATTTAAGATTTTAAGTATAAGCAAACAAGCAAAGACAAGCCATATTTGATATGTTACCACATATATTGAATTAGGTTTGCCTACTAACCTTGTTATATTCGAATCACCGTGCGGCTCCATTTGGAATTAACCGCAAATATTCTTTACTCATCGGTGGATAACTAACAGAGCGCCCCATTTGTGTACAATACTTTAAATCTCCTTAAAGAATAATATATGATGGTCCAAGAGAGTATTTTATTAATGTGTACTTACCAGTTGGAGTCAGAACTAAACTTCTCCTTAGCGAATACAAAAAGTTGCCTCCCACTATAAAAATTTATAATGATAATATTAAGTGATAATAAATTGATAAATAATTTGAAACAATATTTATGTTGTTACCGTATTAGCCAATGTATGTAAATGATAATAATGATAACTTAGATATAATTAATTTATTATAAGTTTTAATCTTATATTATAATTATTATTATTATAAAATAAAACTTATTGTTACGTAACATATTTTGTTGTTGAAATATGTGACTTAACTATTTAATATTACATTATTAATATTATTTTTTTACATGAAAAATAATAAATAGGACGGTCTATTAAACTTTGCGAGCTTTTAAAAGAATCTAAGTCTAATCTAATTTATTTAATTAAAAAGACTACTTTTTAAATTTTAACTTAGCCTTTTTGTCAAATAAATTAAACTTAAATAATTTATAAATAAATTAGTCCATAAGCCCTAACAATTAGTCTCACCTATTTCAATCCCAATGTGTGGGCGATGAACGAGAAAAAAAGCAACAATAAACCAAGCCAGAACCTTTCTCTTTAATCTTGATTTACTAATCTCCAAATCCCAAAAGTCAGCAAAGGTTCTTGTCTTGTTCTTGCCAATTTTAGTTAATAAAGCTCCCTTCCTACCTCGGAACATGTACTGCTTTACACCTGACAAGTCTATTTATTTTTCACTCTGAAACTACAAATGAAAAGACGCGTTGTGCTGTCTGCTCCCCATTGAGATAAATTTATTGAATTTTATTTTTAATTTTAAAATTCTCTAGTATAAATAATGATTTAGAAAAGGATGCAGTGGTGTATAGAGGGAGTCCCATTCCCAAATATCTACCAAATTTTTCTCTCAAAATATCCAAAATAGTTTTAATTACTTTACTGAAAAAAAATTCTCAATTCTCATCTTCAATGTTATTACTTAACCAATCATTATAATAATATTTTAAAATTATATCTAATCATTTTTTTAAAAAAAATAGTTGAATATATTGATTAAAGAAAATTGAAATGTGTCAAAAGTGGATTGAATTGTCTTGCCAAGGAAAGCTTGATTTTGCTCATGCCAATTAAATAGATCGACATCAAATCAAATGAAGGTTAAAAAGAGATGAATCAAGGTGATAAAAAATCGAGCATAGTCAAGACTCAATATCCTCCTCCAAAACACAAAGTTGAATGCAAAACATTCAAAAACGCCCATACTTGTCTACAAAAGTGACAAATCTTAAATAAATGAAAGGAGGTTTCCACATCTTCACTGCACGGTCAGCAAAGTCCATCAAGTTTGACAAATTATCACAAGGACGTTTCCACATCTTCACTAAACGGTAACCAAAGTCCGGCAATTTGGACAAATTATCACAAGTGAGAAGGGCATTGAGATACATCATCCAAACAAATATTTTTACTTTAGGTAGTAATTTATGAGACCAAATATATAGATAATTTCAACAATGCATAATGCTAAAACAACCCTCAATTTCAGCAATCTTTGTTTGAACAAAACATGCACACAAAAAATAAGCACTTCTAATAATAAATATACTACTTTTGCCACAATGCCAAAACCACATGTCCGGACTATGCAAATCATCCAAAGGAATGACAAGAATGATTGCATTATCAAAATTAGATCGAATCAAATCAGCATCTCAACTTCTAGTCAAGGTATTTATTAAATCACAAACCTTGGAATCTCTAGGTAAAGCAGAGAAAATTGAATAAACGCAAAAAGACAAAGATCTAGGAATCTAAGAATCATGAAAATTGGAGCAGAAAGACCATTACTAATTTTGTATCTCAATCCCTCACATAAAATAAATTTAGGATCCCAAATATTCTTCCGAGTAAATGAACAAGTGGAACAGCATCAAAAAGGGAAAAATGAGGATAATACCTTACTTTGAACAATCTGCTCAAAAGTAAATGAGAATGATAAAGCAGCCGCCAGGCTTGCTTAGCCAACATTGCCAAATTGAAAGACTGGAGATCCCAGTTGTAATTGGCATTATTTAAGCCTACTTACATGTTTAATTACATTTTAATAGATGTCAATTATAGTTGGAATTCAAAGATAATTATGGTGTTGAAATAGAGGAAGAAAATTAGTTGAGTGGTATAAATTGGTTTGTCCCACATAGAATATTTGACAAAGTGAAAACTAGCTTATGTCTTATAAAATCAAGCGGAAAGGTTGAAGGGTTATTTCAACCTTTCACTTGTCCCACATCAGTTTTATAAACAAATGTAAACTAGTATATATTAAACTTAAGAATGAATGCTTGTTAAAAGTGTTCGTTAAAAGGTTCATATAAGTGGATCACATGCATGCCACAGCCTGGCCTAGCTCCGAGCACGGGCGCATGCATGGGCATTAGGGAAAATTGTTTCAGTCTTATCATTTTGGACGAAATTTACTTAATTGAGGCTTGATCAAATAAGACGCTGACTAAGCAAAGATCGGATAAGGGTCTGACTAAGTCAAAACCCATTAGAGATTAGCCTGATCTAATCGAATAAGGTCAAAACCTATTGGAGATTAAGCTGATAATTAGGGATATGACAAAGATGTGTTGGAGGCCATTATCTGGCGGACTCTAACTGCAACTTGTCCTAATTCACTCTATAAATAGTCCACCTCTGGCAGACTTTGAAAACACCGCATGCACAAAAACCCTCTCTTCTGATAGCGTTATCTCCTTCATCCCTCTCTGATATATCCCCTATCTTCCATTCATTGAGCTATTTGATTTTTGGCGATTAAGTTATTGTTCGAGGTAAATGATATGAAGTGCATCTGTTCATTCTGAACCATCTTATCCTAGGAGGAACAGTGTTATACCCATTGCACTGGTGAGTCAGGGCGTTCATTTTTTCAAGGCAAACAGAAGAATTCTGTGATTTGGTCATTTAATTAGTTCTATTACGATACAAGACTTTCATATAAGTTTCCTGAATATCTTGTATTTAGATTGCACAAACTGACAGCATGTTAGATGGTTTCTGATGCCTCAATTATTATGTAATTTTTGGCTTTTCCTGATATCGTAACGTGTTGAATTCTGTAATGCTTTGATTATGCTGGATATATATATTTGGATCATACATATTATATTTGAATTCATAATTTGATAAATATACACGTTTTGCCGTCTTGCGGTTATCTGTTTTTGATAATCTGAATTGCTTTATTAATTTATATTGTTGCTCTACTGCATGTTGGTAATACTCTAGAAACAACAATCCCAAAAGCCAAGGCCACCATCCTTTTTACTATTTCCCAAAACATCTCATTTAATCTAATGAATTTTGTGCTTGGCTTTATCATCCTCACCAAAAATCAGCCATCATAGATTCAAACTCATGAGTTAAAGTAACCAACAGTTTGAAGCAACTCATAGCTTATGTTGGAATGGCCTGCACAATAGCTTTAAGCAAAATTTCCTTACCCACTCTAGATAAAAATTTCTCACTCCAACCTTACATCTTATGCCAAACTCGCTCCTATATATATGCAAAAAATTCCCAATTTGATTTGCCAGTTAAAGCGGGAAGCCCCAAATATTTATCATGTTTATCCTCATCCTACATGACAAGAATTCCTTGAATTTGAGCCCTAATAGCAAAAGCATGCTTTTGCTGAAAACAACTGTGGAGTTCTGCAGATTAATGTGTTGGCCAAAAGCTAAAGCATAGGTATCAAAGATATTTATGAGCAGCCATCTCAGTCGCCTGATAAAAAGTCGTGTCATTTGCAAAAAATAAACAAGAGATATATCCAAGGTGCACCCCAACATATTCGGACTCCATGTAAAAGCCCTTGTTGCTCCCGATCTTCCAATAGATTCGGCAAACACTCCATAAAACCCAGGTAAATCTCGAATACGTTCCAAATGCCTCATTGATAGTTTTTTTTCCATAAAAAAATGAGTTTGGGCTTGTGTTGTCGGAGATCTCCAAGCTCCCAAACTGGCCAAGGGTGGCCCAATCCTCAGCAGTTCCATGAAAGGCAATTCATGGCAACCGACGGGACGGTAAGGCAGCTTCCGCCGACAAGTTAGATGTAGCGGTAGTGCGCTTCAAAGCACCTGAATTGGGGCATTTAGTAGGGCGAGTGTCAGGTTCTACAGACGTTACAACAGCAAGTGTGGGATGTGTATGTCTAGCATAGTGTCAACACCTATTGGATGAGGGTTCAACAACATACAGACATTTTGAATCACTGGTAGTAAGGGCGGAAACCTCATTAGCAGTTAACGAAACCTCAACGAGGGTCATTGGGTTGTGATCATCCAAAGTGTGCACCAGCGGGGGAGCAGTAGAGGGAGATTCTGATTCACCGCTTTGTGACATCCAACCGAGGCGTAGATGATGTAATGTACTTTCCAACAGTGGCATGTTTGATCGCCCCATTATTCGGGGAATGAATAGGCAGAGCATTAGGCTGAGACGTTTTATCATATGACTGCCCAAATGATCTGAAAATGGCACTGCGTCGAGGACGTAATGGTTTGCGACCACGACTAAGATCAATATATATGCTACTCACTTTCATGGTTACCAGCAGATGCAAACTAGCCTGATGAGGAAGGTGTAGATCGATAACCTGAAAGAAAACCTGATGGCTTAAAACGCAACCAGCTTCCAAACTGGAGTTCAGCGTGGCGATTAATCTGGAAAATACTGTTGCTCACAATCATTCATAATATGTCCAATAATGCCACATAAATAGCAAAAGCTGGGCATCCTTTCATATTGGAATGAAGCTATTATTTGTTTTCCTAAAGAGGCAGCAATTTGGAATAAGCATGGCTATGGCTGGCATATATTCAAGCGAACCCGTAACAGTAAACAATCAGCAGATGAACCACCAGCGGAATTAACATCTATCCCCAAGAATTCACCAATTTCATTGTCAATACATTGAGCAACGGCAACCATATGTTTATGCATTGGGAGACCACGAACCTGAACATAGAAAGCACTTCAATCCAAATTAACATCAAGGGGTTCCTCCTCCGAATGCAACGGGGATAGAATTAACAGACTTTTATCAAATGACCATGGGCCTCCATTAATCACAATATCCTCATCCCGGATATGAGGAAATTCAAATAGCAAGTGGCCTTGGCCTGTCTGTTTCACAACCTTGCCCTTTCCTGGATTGAAAACCTCGGAAATAGTATGCCGAAACACATCAAAATTATAAGGCTTTTGTGTAAGAAATCTGCCTACCAAAGTCAAATCAACGTTTAGAATATGTGACGTCCATGTGTCATCGGATATCAATTAGCACTCCCTATGCTCAGTTTCTGTAAGAACAATGGAGGTATGGATTTGAGTCCCAACTTTGTCGTGACGGCAACATAAACAATTAGATTTCGAGAGAACAAGAAGTAATCCGAAACTCAGAAATGGTACTCACAGCAATTCCTGCAAGGGCAACGCACAATAGACGAAAATAAAACAATATAATGAGAATAAGACCACTTACAAAGTGAAGAAACCAAATAAGCAAGTAGGAACTCACAAACTCGATGGGGAAAACATGAACATTAAACTACACATGAGAGCATAAGCGTAAACAAGATTGCTAATCCATGAAAATTTCAAAAATGCAAAATTATCAATAAAATTTGTGAAACTCCCAAGGAAGGACATAGTAACTCCCACATAGAGAGAAAATTAATATCCAATCATCACATTTATATATATATGTATTAAATTATTTTATATGTATTAAATTTAATATTTAATTTTAATTTTTCCCCACTAATAAGACAGAAGAGCAATCTATTTGATATCAACAATAAAAAATCTCCATTCCTAAAATATAACCAAATATATAAACATTCTTCAAAATATTTTGAACTATTTTCCAAAATATAAATAAAAATTCATCACATGATCACTATCACTTTCACATTCTCTAATCCTACTTTCAAAATTATTTTTTCCAAAATATATAAAAAAAAATATTCATAAAACATAACCAAACATTCCCATAGTTTTAAAGGAAATAGGGACCGTATATTATTTAGATTCGAAGTTATTCTCAAGACATACATGAGTCGATACATGCTGCTGTGCTGAAAACCCATAGCTAAACAAAATAAATCGGAGTTTTTGTAGTTAATAAATAATATTTATTAGAATTAATATAATTGAATGTACTTTGACTTAGGACTAAATTTATACATAAAAAAATTAATTTTGTAATCCAATTAAATATATTTTGTTTAAATACTTTAATCACGTTGGCCAACATAGTAGCTCGATCGACATATTCCTGGCTAGAAAATGGATCCTCAAACGTAGTACCATCAACTAGCAATTCATATGTGCGTACATATATGAACTATTATAATTCAAGAAATTAATTTGATACCATGTGAACCTTGGAACAAATTCAGAATCTAACCCTTGAAATATTTATTGCATTATAAAATTAAAATTATTAACATTAATTGTGTTGACTAACAAAAGATGGTTCTACCACCGTACAATGAAGATTTCTCGAATTCTTTTTTCTGAACCACAAAATCATGAGGATAATATTATTTCTGTATAACTCTCACTAGTGTGTCATTTTCTGAAAGAGGAGGTGCCATCATGTAAATATTTTTAACAAATTAAGTAGAAATCCCATATATAAATTACTATATATTTTGAAAAAAAAAATTTTAAGAGAGCATTACAAATGACGAATTTTTATCTTTTTAACGAATTAATATTTTTTCTATTCTCAAATAACATAAATTGAAATATAAACTACACACAATGCATATAAGGTGCACACAAAAGAACCCATTTAAGTTTGAACATAAGACTTCTCATATAATTTGGGAGATTGATGCCACTGAGCTACATACTAGTCAAAATATATAAGGGAAATTTGATACTCATAAACTATCTATTCCACAAAGCAGAGCACGCTTGTTGAAGTCATTTTTAATTGGCTGAGATGAAACTTAGCCTCTAACTTTTATTTTTTATTTTTTTGGATACTTATTCCCACACCACCAATGAAAAAATAAACCTTAAAAACTTCCTCAATTTGTAGATTCCTAATCCAGAATGCATAAATGGAGGAAGTTTTAGGATTTATTTTCATACATGTGTTTAATTTCACTGATGGCCTGATTTCATTTTGTATTTTTTATCATAATGACTATAAGACCGTTGAACATTTTTATTAATTCTGTCGCCATTTTGTTATGATTTCATTATGTCAAGTGTGAGCATACCTATTGTTATTTCATTGTATGATTTATATGCGCCTTGAATTCTTACGGCATCGTCATATTTTAATTACATCAGTATCAGAGACAATCGATAACGTGCTTATTGTCAATGAGAGCTTTCTGATGAAATGAAAATTTTATATTCTCAATAGGTGTTAGTGTTTTGGCAATATATAAGAAGACCGACTGACTTCTAGTTCTAGTTTCTACATGTATGTGCATGTTGGATATATATATATATATATATATATATGAGACAATTTTCGAAATTATGGGTGGTAAATGGCTGAATTGCATCGGGTATAGATTGAGTCAGGCATCATGAATTGAGTTCAAAATTCGTTGAATTTTAAATGGATTTGTATTTATAGATTAAAAATGAGTTGAGTTGAAAATGGATTGGATTAAGTTCAAGCAACTCAAAAAACAATATTCTCACGTTTTTGTTAAATGCATTGTTTCACTAATTTGCTAAACTATGGCTTTCTTTTTTATTTTGCCATTTGTTAATTACTTATTATTTTTCAGTTGTAATCCAATTAAATTTAAATTAAATTGTAACGTAAATATTTTTTTGTATGGTTACAATTTTGATTTAGAAAATTTGAATTGCCCGTAACATTTAAAATTAGAGAACTTTTTTTTACAGAATTTTTCATAAATGGGATTTTGAAAAATTTTTGGAAAAATGCTTTTGAAATCAGAGTGATTAATAATATCATCGATTATTTCTACCAACATGATAGCTTTTGGAAATATCAAACGCACTATTGTGCAAATAGAAATTCAAAAATATTGCATATATAGTAGTAATTTTTTATAATTATAAAATGTAATATTTGTAATGTTTTTAAATTTATTTGAATCTCATCTTAAGGTCACATATTGATCATAGAGTAATTTTTATTTATTTCAATACTTAATTAACACTTTAATTTGTCGATCATATTAATAAATTAATGATAATTAAAATTAAATTAAAAATTATTAATTTATTTATTGAGGCAGACCTAATTACAACTCATTTCTAGTCTATTTTCAACTCATATACAACTCAAAATTAGTTGAGCTTAAACAAATCGAACCCACATTTAAACCCAACTCAAATAAAACCCATTAAAAATATTTCAAACCCAAACTAACACAAAATTAATTAGGTTGGGTTGGATTGGGATCGTGATAAGAAACCCAATTCACCACTTCTAAGTATAAACTAATTAATAGGGTAATTTTATCCTAAATTACATTAATAACTAGTTGAACATGCACTTGAGAAAGCAATTATCGCTTTAAGACAAATATCATGACTCACCATTAATACAACTTTTCAATTTTGTGTTACATATATATACTCATTCTAATTTAGTGTTCATATGCTATGGGCGCATTTGATATGGAAAATTAAAGTGATTAATTCCCTTCAATCAATGTTAGTAATATGTTTAATAAAAGAAATTATAGTGACAAGCTAAGCCAAAATTGACTCCGAACCCGTGCTGTTCACGCAATTAGAGTCGATTGTTATCCCATAATTAGAGGTCAGATTGTAATCTAATCAGATTAACTAAAAAATATATGGACAATTTTGTCCCTCATTTTGATGCGACTAATTTTTAGATATGGACAAATGAGGGCAATAGTAGAATTTAAGAAAATAGTATTTCTCAATTTTTCAAATCAAACAGAAATACAAGATTATAGAATTTATAATATGAATTACAATCTATAACATCAGACATGTATGTTAATTCATTTAAATAAATCCTAATTTTATTGAGTTAAAATTAGGTGTGATTAATAATTTTTCGTGTCAAACACCGCCAATATAAATCAGGTTGACAAATTAGGCTGATTGGCGAACAAGTGCACAGGTAGCGTGTAACTATCATTTTTGAATAATTTTGTGCGCTGATGAAATGAGAGGTTATAACTTAAATATTTCTCATGTAATTAATTAGATCATCATCCTCTTATTATAACCTTGTACATTATAAGATCTAGAATAGCATTATTAAGTGTGCATCTGATTATTACCGGAGTAATTATGCGTACTAGTGACTTTTTACGCAATGATTGTCTTTAAAATTTTAAAATATATAAACTAAAAAACATTTGTTCGTTTATTTATAGGATAACCGGTTCTTTAAGAATAAAAATTGAATCATGCATCAATAATATATATCTAAAATTGATGGAGTGCAGATATATCAACGTTCTGTACATGATGTATGTTGTGAGTGACAAAATAACCATAATATCATAAGTTAAATAGAATAGCAAAAAGATACACTTAAGAGAAATAAGATGGAGAAAGACACGGTTGGGTTTGGATATCCCTTTTTAATTTGAGGGCCCTTCAATTCTTTCTCATACCGTAAATATGATAGTAACGCCTAGTCACGGTTTGGAAACGGATGGGCCGTCTTTAAGGGAGGGTTCTCCGCGGACTGGACGGTCAAAACCGACATATTCGGGGAAGTGGGGCCTCCACTCTCGCCGTTTAGTAGTGGTTTGTTGGTTGTGGTGTTATTGGCAGGGAGGAGGGGTTTCCTGGAGTGGGAGGTGGTGGCTGTGGAGATAGCGGTGGCGAGGGAAATGGGCATGAGGCAGAGGCCCTTGCCTTGAAGATACTGCATGGCTGACCCCATGTCCTCCTCCATCAGCTTTGCCACCTGCTGCTCCGTCACCGTCATCCCACCGCTGCTGTTTGATGATGATTCCATCTGCATTCCGTTACCGTTCCTTTCCTGCAACACAGTCACCATCACCCACGTTATATTTTTGTGAAAATTTGTGAATCTCATCAATTTTCAAATTTTCAAGAACTAATGGAGTTTGGATTTGGAGTTAAGAATATGATCATGCTATATTACAGCCCATTCATCAGCAATCTAAGGCAAAAAATTAATAGAATAGAGATTAAATGCAAATCCAGCTTCGCTTTTTCTTTATTCCAACTCAAATTTTAAATTCCACTTTTTATTAGTTCGAGACAAACTCAACCAGAGTAGGCGAAATTTCTAGCCTAAACGCAGCACGATTAGGTGGCATGTGAGTTAGGAAAGTGAAAAAGTAAGTATTATGATAACAATATGTTATATAATTAATTAAGTTTGGCTAAACCTCATGTGGACAAGAATTTTCATGATTGGCAGAGTGGAGATTTGATCACAAAGAAAAACGAAAGCATAATTTATTATTTTTTTAAGAAAAAAGAAAGAAAGAAAGAAAGCCATGAATTTTTCTGCTTCAGTTTGGCCCACAATCCACGTCATTTGACCAAGTGCGGAAATGAAGAGACGGAGAAAAGGGTTTTTACTTGTGAGGAAAAGGAGTTTAGAGGGGGGATGGAATCTGAAAAGGGGGCACGCGTGATACTTTATGGTTTTGTTGTTTTCTGATGACACAGAATTTTGAGAGGGACAGCCAGAAACTGTGGGGTTGCTCATGTTTGGTTTTCTTCCAGAATTGTTTTGATGCCAAGACTATTCTTCTTTTTTAAAGAGGATCGATCATGGCTTTCGATGCGAAGAGTAACTACCACATTCTTGGCCAAACTCAAGCAACTTTAATTTATATTAGCACCGAGAACGTGGTAATTCTTTCGCCTTATCACAAGTTACTTGTTAAGGGCTTTTCCGGTTGGCTTACCTAAAGACTCGACTGCTTTGACATCCATTGAATGCAGTAAATGATTTGTCAGGGATTTGAATTTAACATGTTTGTACAAATTATTAAAAAAAGGAAAAACAAAACAACCTTAATGACTTTATTTGAAAACCAAGGCAAGATTATCTAAAATCTAATTATGGGTATTATTTGTTAAATGAAAACATTTGCTACGGATGCCTACATTCCCACTAAAATAGACCAAGAAAGTAATTATTTCATATTCCATGGTAACGAGCAGCATTACCTCAGAAGGCATATCAGCAACTAGAGGGGCAGCAGCTGCAGCACCTCCCAATCTGCTCACGCTTAGAACCTGTTCCACACAGAAACAAAATAACTAAAGAATTAAGAATTTCGGAAGAAATTCTTAATAGAATTAAAGAAACTATAATTCTTCAACAACCCATCTCCACTAAGTAATTAAATATTGACTTGCCCATAACTATTTGTCAACTAAAAGAATCATTGCCAATATTTTATATATACTGGAAAGATGTTGTAAGAAAAACCCTTTTTATGTGGGGGGGAGGGGGGGGAGAGAGTAGTACTTTGACTTGGAGCTGGAGGAATTTAACATAGTCAATGATCTCATCCAGCATTGAGGCTTTGTCTGTCTGTCATTTCAATAACAAAATGTTAATCACATCTCATCGCCACTGTTATAAACTCATAATCACATATATAGTTACAGTTAATAATTTAATTAACACTAATTTATCAACTCCCCATGAGGACCATGACTTATTATCGGCTGATTATGATTCCCCTAATAGCTACTTTCCAGCTTTGCTTCCAACACCTACCTAATTCATTCTCGATCACCAAATGGACACGTCTCACATGTGGTATCATTTAATTTCTATACTATTAATGCTTCACCAATGCAAATTTTAATAATAACGTTACTCATTAATTAAAGATCTCAAAAGTTCCATTGAAAGTTCCCGTTAATAAAGTGCTCGAACATATATGTATATATATAGAAAGAAAGAAAGAAAAAAAAAGTTCCCTCGAGCTTATAAACTTATATATATGAACGACATCATGAATTTATCACTTTATTTTGTTTTAAAAAGAAATAATATATTTAATTAACATATATATGGAATGACAAATGAGGGTTTTAAAATATTTGGTAAAAAAATTGTTCAAGATGACAAGATCGCACAATTGATGAGATGGTAATACTTTTCAATACAATAATCAGATAATTAACTTAAATTGGGTTAGTTAATCTCAATCAGCAGAGGTAATTAGTTAATTATGATACGGGAGAAGTGAAATTACCTTATTGGCATTAGGGACTAGCTCCTGCAGTGCCTTCATTCTGTCCGCAATCCTCTCTCGGCGTAACTGTGCACATTCATTTTCACAAAAAGAAGAAAAAGAGAAAGCAAAACCAAATATTCTCATAACAATCACAAACAAACAAATCAGAAAATGACAAAAATACACTGAAACTTATTTCCAAAAGGAAAATCGGATACTATTTTGTGCTGCATAATACTACTCCATAAATATACTTACTCTTTCAGCAATGCTGTGAGGATCAGTGGCCTGCCCTCTCCTGGCCCTCACCCTCTGCCGCGGCTGTCCAGCCGCACCCCCGCCGCTTGAAACGCTCGCAGCAGGTTGATTCATCGCCGGCGCCGATGCTGCCCCGGCAGCACCAAAGTTCTGAGCCTGCAATGGCCCCTCCGTGTTAAATTACTCGATCAAAACGTAGGAACAATTATCATAAACATTCATACGGGATTGTAGTTGAATTTTTAAATGAGATTTGTGAACCAGAAACGGCCATAAGTGAAACCATAAAATGCAGCGATATATTGCAAATAAATGTGACAAGAAAACCTGAGTATGGTGGAAATGTTGAGGCTGATTTGAAGTTTGACCGAGGGATCCGGTGAAGCCGTTGAATATAGCTTTAACCGATGCATCATTTGCCTGTATTTATTTCCCAGTAATTTTACTACACAGTAAATTTTTTATTTATATATATAAAAAGAACAAATTACTTCTCTTTTTAGAGGTATTGTTTTATATAAAAGAAAAAAAAAGGAAAAGGAAAACTGACAAGGTTAGGAGACTTGAAGGAGTCATCGTCAACGACGTCGTTATGGTCTCCGTGAGGCATGGGAAGGAGGGAACCGTCGGCTCCGGTGGGGGAGCATAGGCCACTGGAGGAGGCCAGGCCGCTGGAGAGCAACAACTGCCGCTGAAGCATAAAGGCTTTAGCGGCGCCGTTGCTGATCTGGTTCTGCCTCAGTTTCAACGCCAAAACGGCGGCCGACTGCTCCCCCAATTGTGGCGGCGCATGGTCGTCGGCCCAGGGGAAGGAGGCGGCGGAGGAAGGCACGGAGGATAGCATTTGTTCAAGAAAATCGTCGTGGGGCGTGGCCGGATCGAAGTGGGGAGACGCCAAAATCTGGGGCACTTGGCCATGATGATGGATTTCTTGGAGGGACGAGATTTGATGTTGGTTTAGTAGGGAGTTGATATTGTTCATGGCGCCAAATTCTGTGCTGACGGGCTGTATGTGTGGATGATAATCACTATTCTCAGAATCTAAAAATTCTCAGAAATGGAGGAAAAATTGAAGTTCCGGCGTGTGATTGGAGAAGGAATACACGTCAGAGAAAGAGAAGCCATGAAAGCAGCAAAATCATGTTTGGGGGTTTGGATATTCGGAATGTTTACGATAAAATGATGTCTCTCTCTGCAAATATATATACACACACTGATATAGGCAGTTTCGCCTTCTAAGCTTTGTTTCTGTTATCTTAATCCCACCGTAGGGCTCCATAATTGGGGAAATATTATACGAGTCGGGTGAAGGTTAAGAAGTGATTTGGATTAGAGCATTGAGGAAATGATGGGAAATCATTTTACGAAATTTAATAAAAATCTTTGAAATAAACTTTTATATTTAAAATATTTATTAAAGTAATTTCTAATTGTAAAAATTCATTTCATCAAATTTTTATTTCAAAAGTACAATAATGCCGAGTGACCAATTGTCCTGCCTCACACTTACAAATGTGTGAAAATTGGGATTCCTACTCCACTAAACTCTTTGGTTCGTTTGCATGCGTTAATTAAAAAAAAAGGTAAATTAAAAAAGAAAAAAAAGGTATAACAGTTATTTTTTCAACTAAATTATCTTTGTCTTTTTACATTGAAAATTTAATTGATTAATTTTTCAATAACTTTTTTCATAGTGATGATTTTAATTTGACGATTATGTTTTTGGAATTTTTTTTTAATTTTAGTTATATAAAATATGTAGATAAAACTTTAATTTTTAAACGCAAATGAAGTATACCAAAAGATTCAAAATTTTCAAAGTTCATGAACTAAGTTTGTTAAAATTTTCACAAGAAATAAATTAATACAGTTAGACGAAAATCAATTTCAGAATTATACAAGAATAAATTAAAAAAATTCTTAAAGTAAGAAGTTTAATATAATTTCAAAAAAAAAAAGAAATTGTAAAAAATAATTTTTAGATTTTCTACAGTAAAAAGTTGCTGAACTGGATTTTTTATGAAGAATTTTTTATTTTTTATTTTTTAGTTTTGCTGGTATATGAAAATATATTTTAAGGTGTTTTAGTAATTTTGCCTAAATTTTAGAAAGCTATCTGCTATGTTTAATATATTCACAATTTAGCTTGATTTGAAAAACAATCTACCAGGATTTGAATTGCAACTTGATAGATCACTTGAAGAAAAAATAAATAAAAACATTAAGATTCGAGGCATTCACCTTTTGCATTTTATTTAATTTACTTTTATATGCACACATATGTGCCCTAGTTTGGCTTGCCTGATCCAAATAATAATTTGAGCAAACATCATTTAAAGATTAATTTTGAGTCTTTGACTATCTAAAGATTGCATAAATAGTTAGGGTTTGTCTGGTATTTTGTGGAAGTAGGTATCTTTTTTTCAATTTATTTGAAAAAAATTGGTAAAAATAAGTATAACATTAAAACTTGATGTGATAATGTGATATAATTGATAAAAAAAACAAAGAATAATTCATAAACAAAAATGTAAAGCAAAAAAAGAGAAAACAAAATCAAACATACTTTTATTCTTTACCCATTTGTCCGATACTTTTCTCAAAAATATCCCAAATCAAAATCAAATAGAGTTCTGAGTTTTTCATTAATGGGTTAATTTGACGTGACAGATAAGAAAGTAGCCCACCCACGCCCCCACCCCCAAACAAAGAATAAAAATTGGTAAGTTCATACTAACTCAGCACAACATATGGATCTTTGGCATCCTTCAATTTATTATACATTGTGATCCATTGTGGTTGTTTTCTGCGTATATTGCTGATCTTTAGGCCAATTATTTGTATTCCGTAACCATTAAATTAACTACTAACAAATTAACTATTTGAAATCAGTGTCAATACATAATCATCCGAATCATACACATTTATTGCCTTGGAATCACCAAAAATCCCTTGGCCATAATATTGTCTTGCCCTTTGAGCTTTATGGTTCCCATTTGAAAATTTGCCTTCCCAATGATAGCATCGTCCTCCCAAAATCACTACTCTAGAATAATTCTGGGGTTTATAACAAGTACATTCGGATCTTGTTTAGTTATTTTCACTGCCAATGATTGGTATTCTTTTCCTTCTTAACACAAAGAACTTACCATCATCGTCATTAGTGGATCAGTGACATCAAGTTTCAATCCCACATATTCATCGTCAACAACTATAATATTTTTATTTAATATACGTACACATAAATATAAGAACGATGCTGTTAGACCAATAACCATTGGCATCAAAAATAAAAACATTAATTATAATCAATTATATGATATTTTACATGGTAACAATTATTAATTGACAAACAATTATTATAAAAGTATATAAAAATCCCTACCTTAGTGGAATTCAAATTAAAAATTTATTAGGTTGTGTTTGGTTTCATTTTGGGGAAACAATTTTGTTTTCCCAAATTGTAACCAAACAACAAAAGGTTTCTCTTTAAAATGTCAAATTAAATTTTTCAAAATACCCTCTTCTATCTTTCATTATCCTCAAAACTTCTCCATTTTTTAATATATATATACATTATATATATTTTTTTATTATTCTAATAATAAAAAAATCATTCAATTCCATTTTCACCTCAAAAACCCAACAAAAGACATTGATTTGACTGTTACAGTAAAATTTATTTCCTCCCAAAACATAAACAAACATACCAACTTTTTTGAAAATAATTTTCTTACTATTCCCAAAACATAAACAAATATACATCATATTTCTCAATACAAATTTCACGTTCTCCATCCCTACTCCCAAAACATATAATTCAAAATACATAATTCATATCCAAACATTACCTTAGTTTTAAGGCTTAACTTAGCCACTTGGGCTAAGCTTCATTAACAACACATAGAACTTTTTCTCGTAATACGTATAGGAGAGTTCGAATTTAGAACCTCTTGCTTAACCTAATTTTGCAAATTAATTCCGTATGGAATGACTAACTCAAATATAATAAGAAAGAATATTTAGTAAACTTTCTTTTTCTTTTTCTTTTTCTTTTCCTTTTTGTGATTTAGTGAGGGGAACGGGTCTTGGACAATCTTGGCCACAATATATTTGACTTCAGCTACTAGGTCAAGACAAAAGTTAGACATTTTTATCACTAAGACAACGTTGTCATGTGTCAATGCTAAAAGTTGTAGAAATGAATTTCTATACAACAATCTATTCTTGAGAAAGTAGTATGGTAATCTCAAGAATAACAAACTAAAAGGATACTCAAACCACTAAGCAAAAGAAAGTTTCACATACATAAGCGTAAGATGAATTTTCTGAATGCATGATTGTATGAATTGTTGAATGAATGAATATTACAAATGAGAGAGGTTTACTTATAATTGTTACACCTATTCGAAATGTGGTGATGATTGAGCGTCTCTCTTTATTTAGGCAATAGTAATTAGGTCATCATATGACTTCGCTCACCAGCTACACTAGAGTACTAACACATCTTTTCTTTTATATACAGTCAACAATGATTGATTGCTATCTATATATCACTTATATATATTTGACTCTATATATATATATATACTTAATTAGCTTGATTATTCAAATTGTGTGCCACTTGTTGCTTGAGAACTCCATTTCTCAAAATCAGATTAGAAGGAAATATACAGACTTGGGCAAACTGAAGCTCAAGGCAAAATCCAGTCACTGCGCACTACACACATGCGTTTTATGTCTTTTAATCCAAGCCACTAAAAAAAAAAATTCATTCCCCTTTCAAAAACTATTGGTACCCTTCTCAAATGTCAATTTTTGACACTATAAAGTGGTTTAACTCTTTCTCAATTTTCACCTAAGGGATAGATGATTTTTCATTTTTCCATAATTTTCCAATTTCAATAATTAGCACTAATTTAAATGGCTTAGTTTGGTTTTGATTTTTCATTTGCTCAATAATTAAATACATTAAGCATGTTTACTCGGAAAGTTGATTACATCAAATCAAAAAAATATATTATTATATTATTTTAAAAAATCTACTTAAATAATTATTGGTCAAAATTTGAACAAAATCAATTTTATCAAACTGATTTCCGACATGAGGGGGATGTGTGTGTGTGTGTGTAGGGTGGGTGGGGGCAACATTTATATCGATTGTGTGGAAATGTGAACTGGAATGCCTGAAAATATCAAGGATGTAAAAAATGGGCATTGGCATATGTTTAAGACGTACGTACAGCGTCACATAATAGTGATAGCGGAAGTCTATGAATGAGAAGCATATCTTATGCTAAACTATATATTATGCTATTCTCTACGAATATCAATTCCTTGGGATCCAAATCTGTTTGCATGAACTCCGACCAAGGAATTATCGGGTTGATATAATGTTTGTTCTTTTTCTATTATTTTTCCCCATAAATTAAATCGATGAGTCCTGGTAAGGATTGCCATTCGTACAATCTGGACTTGCGTACGTGAAGCTTTCTGTTTAGGGCCAAATTCAATGTATCAAACCAGGTTATTTTATGCTACAAACTGGAATTGTATAAAAAAAATGAAATTCTAATGACTTCACGAAATAAGATCTAGATGACCAGAATATGCGAAGATTTTTATTACAAAGTTGCAACGAATAATATATATTTTATTATAAAAGACTACAAAAAAATTATATAATTAATGACAATATTTCAAGTGGTTTTATTACAAAGTTGCAACGAATAATATATATTAAATGATAATTATTTCTGTTTTATCAAATCAGACTAATAATTATTAAAAGTTTAATAATTATTATTATTATATTTAAATTATCATTGTTTACAATTTGTGAGATATATATATATATATATATATTAACAATTCAGTGGTAACACAAAAAAACGTCACAAATTATTATCGCAGATTTTGTTGTTATTGAATTGTCATTGAGTGTACGATTAATTATCTATAGCAATAAGTTACATATTAATTTCTGCAATTAATTTTAAGAATAACAACAAATGATTTTTTTTACTATTAAATTCATATAAATCATAACTATAATAAATAAAAATTTAATTAAGTAAGTATTATTAGTGACAAATTGTGATGTTAGCACAAATCATGCAACTCATTCTTTTTTCACATAAGGCAAATAAACGTACACCCGGACTATGGAGGATTTGAACCCAAAAACCTCATAGTACTCTTGGGATCTTAATTTAGATTCTAATACAATATTTAATTTTGATAACTCGTGAGCCCTAATAGTCTAAGTTTTTGTAATACTA
>JACGDI010000694.1:731142-745884 GCA_014898725.1 Jacaranda copaia
CAATATCACCTAAATCCACCGGAGTTCCGGATCATCAGGCTCATTGCAGCATCAATAGTTATGTAGACCACTAAGAGATGTTTTAGTTTATGAAAATTGCATGTTACAAGTTACATAGTGAATTAGTTATCAAATAATAACTTGATGTAAGTTATTTTCATAGATGAAGTATGGAGAGGTTTACATATTTACTCTAACAAAAAATACTTAACATTTAAAAATCTCAAATGTCATGAAAATTATATCAATAACTTCCACATCATTAAAAACTCATATAAAAAAATGTTATATTTAAAAAAAATATTTGCTTACTTATCATATCAAAATATGTATGTATAAATATGTATCTAACTTAAAAAGCGTATTTAGTTAAATATTCTGCTGTACTTTTATTTTCTTAATTCTTTCATTTATTTTTTTAAAATTCTATCATTTTAAAATTTTTTGTGTAATTTATAAACTTAGAGTTAGCAATTCTTCATATTGCACAACTTATTTAAGTACAAATTATCTTCAAACATAATATCTTTCAATTAAAATATTCATATTATTTTATTTTTTTAGTAATAGATTTTGTTTCTTTAAATACTAAAAATAATTATGATTCATTTTTAATCACACAAAATAAAATAAATTTTGTTATAAAACAAATTATTTGAATATTAAAATTCTTTTCGGTGTATCGCACCAGACACATGCTAGTATTATATATAAGAGTATTTTTAATTTAATAAAAAATTATTAAAGTTTGGATTCAGATCTTTAACGGATTGAATTGTTTAATTCCATATCCAATCCACTTATTTTGAATTATAAATATTTATAATTGAATTTAATCTATTGAATATTTTAATCAAATAAAAATCCTAAAATTCATATCGAATTCAGATCAAATTCGAATTAAAATTTGATTCATTGACAACCTTACTCTACATTGAAATTTAACCTTACCTCTTTACTAGGGTTATTCTGGAAATCAGCATAAAAACAATTATGTATATGTTGTCATGGCCTCAACAACAATTGTAGCAAATTTATACTATTATAAAAAAAAAAGGTATTTTTGTGTTTAAAACGAAAGTTATGATATCAAATTTTAAATATTCCAAACTTTCTCTTTACTTATTTTATATTAAATAAAAATTTATTTGTCCATATAACCACAATGTATTCAATAACTTTTCTTATTTACCTATTATAATGAGTTTAAATTTTTTTTCTTTAATTTGATAATGAATTATGAAATATTTATTTTATGTGAATACTATCTTTATAACTATGCAAACCACGTATATTTTAAATGTAGGTTAAGTTTTAGCATAACGAATGTGAGAATATATACAAATAATATGATTATTAAAAAATATTTTATCCACATAAAATTGCATGCAAACAGCTGCTAGTATATTGCAAAAACAAGCGATGTCTTCAACTAGTTACAAGAGAGGGAGTTTAATGACATCCGCAGAACACAGAAACAACCTGGCTTCTTACAATATCATCGCGGGCCTGGATGCTATATGGATGAAATCAATGAAGAACCAAATCTTGTGGAATACAAGCCCACTGATTACGATGAAAGTTCTTGCCGTACATCTATATTAAACTTGTAGAAACAAACCTCATTTATCTTCCTTTGCAGCACTAAAGAAACATAAATTCATCGTCTTATAAGTAAAATACTAAAGTTCTTGCAATATCTAGGATTATACAAACAAGGGCCAAGCCCAATACTACAAGACGAACAAAATTTACAAAACCATCACAAATATTGTGCCATAAAGAAAACTTTTATTTTCGCTTACAACGAAAAACACAACTCATGGGCTAAAGGTACTAGCAGATACACCAATCCTGAGCTGATCCTTCTATCTAGCCCATGGTGTATGATGGAGTTGGCAAGTTGATTACAGTGCTCTTGACCTTTGTCATCATGTTAATGCTGTTAGTGATGCCTTGTGATCCAATTCCACTGTCCTTAATCCCCTGTAGAAGAAGCATGCGCAAATGTCTTAATTGCTAAGGACATGAAAAACCAAATTATGATCTTAATTATCCAGTATAAGGGGTCTATTACTTGGAAAGGAAAATGATCTGGACCACGAGCAGGAGCCGAGTTAATCTGAACTGTTCCAGTCTCCATTGCATCGCTGATCAGCATAGCCTTATTGATATCTTTGGTGAATACACAGCCCTGAAGTTATTTTATAAATTGAATAACCATTGGGTCAATTATTTATTTTCTTGATCTAAATATCACTTTTGTTTAACTCAAGAAAAAGTAGGAGACGAAGGCAGAAAAGTTGTACCTGGAGCCCAAAGTTGCTGGCATTGCAGTGATGAATTCCTTCTTCAATAGAACCAATCCTAATTACTGGCAAAACTGGTCCAAACGGCTCCTCCCATGCTATTCTCATATCCGGTCGGACATGATCCAACAACAATGGCCAGATGAGGTTGCCCTCCCTCTTGTACTCTTGGCAAAATGTTGCTCCCTTCTGTTTAGCATCCATCACCAGTCCCTCGATAAAGTTGGCAGATGATTCTGAAACAACTGGAGTGATATCACAATCATCCTCAGGTGGACCAACAGTCAGTTTTGCAACTTTCGACTTTACTTTCTCAACAAGAGTGTCAGCTATGGATTCCATGACCAGGACAACCTTCACAGCTGTGCACCTCTGACCACTGTAGTACATTTGGGCATTAATCTATTAGTTTTAGTCTACTACTCTTACATATATTCTATTGCATATATAAAGGTTCTAAGCTAAATATAAAGGCCACTATGCGGTGTAATCTTCCCATAGGGATCATGTACCTTGACTCTCATTGTATAAATTCATTCTGTTAATGACAATGCAATTCTCTAGAACCAAAAGTGAACAAAACGTTTCCTTTATACCTGTAAGAAAATCCTCCTTTCACAATGTTTGCTGCTACCAAATCTAAATCAGCATCCTCAAGCACAATACAGGCATCTTTTCCTCCCAGTTCCATCTGTAGAGGAATCATGCCCGCTTTCTTTGAAATAGCAATTCCAGTGTCACCACCGGTGAAGCTGACCAAAACAAGTGAGTATGTCGTCAATGTAAGAAAGTATGAAATATATTTAGCAACTGGATCTCAGAGACAGACATGCCCTCTGGAGCAAGGACAAATTTATTGAGAATATCAGGTTTTATAGAATGCTGTCAAGAATAAGCCATGGTTTACCTTATGCAATTCACCCCAGGATGCATTGTGAGAAAGTCACCAATCTCAGAGCCTTTCCCTGTGATACAGTTGATGAGTCCCCGGGGAAAACCAGCTAAGTGAAAGCAGTGTACCATATGAAGGCAAGCCACTGCACCCTGTATAAAATGAATTAGTTTGAGCAAAAATATAGCCTTCAGTCACTTGCAATACTTGCACAGTTTAAGTCATGAGTTAAATCAAGCTAGCAACTTTTGAAAAATGGTTGAGTTCTTTGGAAAAGGCAGTTGTTGAAAAAATGATTAATGCAGAATTAAGTTGAGACATGTCATTGGTGCAAGAATACCTGAGTTGGAGGCTTGAGGACAAGAGAGTTCCCCGCAATGAGAGCCGGTGCAATTTTGGAGACAGCAAGGTTGACAGGATAATTAAAAGGTGGGATTGCTAGAACAACACCAAGCGGAATCTGTAAAACAAGTTCCACAGAAGATCAATAGACATTATGCTTTCGTAAAATTGATCTGATAATGATGCATTTTGAAACTCTAGTCAATTCATCCTAGAGCTATGAAATTCGCAAAAGGGGGAAATGTAAGAACAAGATGTAATGGTTAAGACACTATATTCGTACCTTGGATGTGAGACAGTATTTGGTTCTTTCATTTCCTGGAAAACTATCAGATACCAAAAATGCGCCCTCTCCCAAAATCCTAACACCTTCTTCAGCACAATAAGAAACCAGATCTCCAGATCTTACAACCTGAATTAAACCCAAAATTATCAGAGATATAATTTCCCAAAATACAAGACAGGCCAAAAAATTGGTATCACTTCACAAAAGATTGAAAACAATTGCTACCTCAGTGACAGCATCTTTTGCTGGCTTTGCAATTTCCTTTATTAAAGCCTCTGCTATAGGGGCTTTGTGCTCTTTGAGGATAGCAGCAGCTTTGTGGAGGAGCTCTGCCCGCTTCCACAGAGGGGTTTTCGCCCAGGACTTTTGTGCAGCTTTTGCTGTTTCCATTACCTTGTTCACCTCTTCTTGTGTACAAGCTGATCAAAGTTAAGCAAATATACTTTAGAATATTTATGCATATTTTCCTTGAATACTAACATCCAAGTTCACATAGACAAAAAATATGGTATGATTACTGTTAGCCTTCGGACAAACAAACGAAATGTGATAAGTACATAACAAGTAATTTTTTTTGTCTAAATAAATTTGTACTCTACTAACGACTAACCTGGTTGAAAAAAACTTCTGATAGATGCAACCATGCCAAATTTTATTAGAACTAAAATCAGAACTCTGATCTGCCCATTTTAGGAAGAAAAGGGTTTTATTTTGTAATTGTTCACTTTTGCAACCAATCCATGATGGATCAAAAGAAAAAGTGAGCAATGGCCACTTAACAGAAATTCTTTTTCTTACTCTTTGCAGGGGAAGAGTAAATCTAAAGCAAATACGTCATCAAATTGGGTTTTTCTCAGAGCTAATACAGAATTAACAGCATGAGAAGGCATGCAAAATAGCTGATTCAGAGACCATTATTTTCAGCAAAGTCAAGAATTCGTGCAAATCTCAGGCAGGACCTGGAAGATTATGAAAGTTCCCCACAGAAGCAGAGTAGGAATCTTGTTAGTATTGAAAAATCAGTAAAATCCCAGAACACATCAAATTAGGATAAAACTTGAACTAAGGCTAATTCCACCCTGTAAAACCATACAAATAAACCCTTTACACTAAAATTACCATGCATAGAGACATGATACACACAAATTCAAAGATGTTCCTGGGCAGCCCTTATACCGGCATGCGGACATACAACAAGCAAATATATATGTAATACTAAGTTGTGATGATCATATATACCTTGAACCTTGTACTGAGTCTTTCTTGTAGTAGGATTGACAATAGAAACAGATTTGCCAGAAGAAGACTTTTTCCACTCTCCATCAACATAATACTTGAACACATCCCCATCAATTGTCTCACTAAAAACTCCACTGCCCGCCATTGCTTCTCCCTCAAAAAATTTCTTCTATTCCCTCCCACTCAAACCTCTCCACAACACCTCTTTAAGCGGGGAGTGATGCTGCTTCTACTGCTAGTTAAGGAGTGAAAAATTCTCCCTTTTCTTGCAATCGGTGGGGTGTTGTTTTGGAGTATATAAATACTTTTTTTTTTCTTCTTCTTCTTTTAATTATTTATACTTGTTGGAGGAAGGTGAGCCACATTTATTCATGGATGATTCTGAGACATATATTCTCGTTTCCAACATTTGGGAGCGTTCTTGTTGAGATTTTACGAGATGGCCACTCAATTGGTTTTTATTTTCTTAATCTTGTCGTGTGGTTCCAACTTCCAAGTCAAAAGAAGTTACCCGTATTTCGGGTTAGAATGGTCCACAAGGTAAGCTTACCCTTCTTTTAAATAGGGGAAAGCACAAGACTTGGCAGATGCCATGGGTATATGCTTGCAATTTTTGCTGATTACACTTGCAAACCAAATTGTAAATCAAAACTACATATTCTGTTTATACTTATAAATTTCTAACTATCAATAGCAACAATTTATGCAAGATTCTTGTTTCATTAATTTTAAAAAATGACTAATTATATTATTTTTTATTAATAAATTTATAAAAATTATTATCTCTTAATATGAATAATTAATATAATATATATAACTAATGACAACTTTAATATTATTATTTCCATATTTTCACAAACACTTTTTTTTCTTTTGTCCGGAGTATATAAAAGATGATACCGGTCGTCATTATTGACAATACTATAAGTTTCATAAGTTTGAAGAGTCAATTGGGAAAAAGCGTAAGGAATAGGGAAAAAAGAAATAAGAGCAATTGATAATTTTATCACACAAGAGTTAATCCTAAGAAGTTGGAACCCAAGAATATGGGGCAATGGCTATACAGTTAGTTCTACAATTCCAAGAATCTACTTACCCTACTTGCCTGTCTAGTGGGATGGGATTATCCATGCGTCATTCAAAGTATGGGTGATAATTTTCAATACAATATTATAACACGATAAAAATCAACATGATATTATTGGGTTTCAATTGAGGGTTATTGTGTTGGGTCGATATTAGGTCGACCCGATAAACAACACAAAAATTATTAGTTGGTTCGGGTTACCTAATAATAATCAGATAACACGATAATAACCCCATATTTTTTGTATTTTTAAGTAATGACTAGTTATTTTTGAACAATTTAGCTCTAAATTAATTTGTAAGAATTAATAATTATTATTTACTACATAAATCTTGAATATTTGGTGATGTTAGGATAATTATTAATTATTTAAATGGGACAAATTAAATTTTTTTGCTGGAATTCGACTTCATTGTTGCTAAAATTAAATTATGAAAAACTTTTGGTTTGACATGAAAATTTGCATATTATTGATGTTGTAAAAAAAATTAAATAAAATATAATTATAAAATTGCTCTATGGTACAAAAGTTGGCTTGCTAGGGCTCGTTTATTTGGGAGGATTGGATTGGATATGATTGATTAATAAAGGATATAATGCTAGAATATACACCAATACAAGCTAATAAATTGTTTACTTGCATGGACTAGAACGAAGGATATCCTAAGAATTATACAATTCACTGTTTGGTTTCAACGGACTATTTATTATAATAGTTAATTAAATGTCATAATTAACCTATAACATTCAGTAAAATATTTTTTTTATCCCTCAGTAATTATTTGGGTAAAATTAATCAAAATGAAATCGAAGCCATTCTCTAGCACCACGAGGTTACTCTGCAAACCCATATTTCCAGTAACCCCATTCTGCATATCCAACGGCATTTACAGGACTTTAAGCTCTTATATTTTGTTAATTTTTGCTTACTTTAAGGCTGCATATATTGCTTCTTCATCTAACATGGTTATATTTTTTTTCTCCATAACCTTAGCTTTGGTAATTCTATACCCAAGGGCTTCCCTTGACATTAACAAATTTGTTGAGCTGTGTTACACCTTAATTCTATACCCAAGGCTGACAACAAGTTTCTTACGGACAAGAAAGATGAGGAAAAGGAAGAGTTTTTCTTTGTCAGACAAAGACGGGGAGAGGCGAGATTTTTGGGATTGATAGTAATTAGGATTTTGATTAAAGGGGTAATTTTGTAATTTTATTATATAATCCTGGTTGTATCTAATCTCTAATTATTAATCAGATTATCCACATGGGATACATAAACTAAGTTAATCATATTAAAATATCGGGCTTTCCATTAATCTTGGACTCTAGAATTACTAACCAAACATCTAATTAAGTTAGTTTATGTATCTATCCTTTATAATCCTCCCAAACAAACAAGCTCCTAGAGTATAATGTTGATTTTTTCTAGATTTTTTGTATAAATTGACTTTTCGCAAAATCTTGGTATAAATTAATTATTTTATTAAGATTCTAGTTGAATGTAAAATATGTAGGTTTTTTTTTTTTTTTTGAAATGAAATCATACTTTTATTCATAGCGTTCTTTCAAAGTGGCTTCAACAATAAAGTTGGGGGATTATTAATCCAAACCCCACAATCTGACAAAGAACCAACCGCCCTTGCAATAGCATGAACAACCATATTCGCAGATCATTTAACATAGGAAATAAGAAGTTGATCTAAACTTTCTTTGAGGCTTCTACAATTATCAATAATAAACCTAAGTTTGAGGAGAAGCATTCCTAACTATTGATAGCACTAACTATCTTTTGTGAATCAAATTCCACCACACACTTTGAGAAATCGAACTGTTTTATCCAACTCAGAGCCTTTATGATTCTCAAGCATTCTGCCACACTGCTGTCAGAAGAACCCTTGTATGTTCTAAAACCTGATACCACAAAAAAACCTCTATGATCCCTAGCAATCCAACCAACTCCTGTCATATTTCTATTATGGAAGACTACCGCATCCATATTAACTTTAATCCATCCATGATCTAGTTTTTACCAAACTTGAGAAGTCAGACCATGCTGTCTACAATCTAGAATTTCTTAACTTTCAACCGAATCTGTTTCCATTGATCCAAGTATGTCGCAGCATATTGGATAACAACATCAACTGTTCTTCCTGCACCTTGCCAAATTATGTTGTTTCTATTGTTCCATAAATTCTAGCAAAGCATGATAGCAAGCTTACAAAGGTCACTAGGGATGGTAGAGAATATAAGATTCAACCATTCAAACAGATTCTGACCATTCAAACAAAGGTCAGAAAGCTTACAAATGTGTAGGTTTTTTAGATAAATTATCAATGAAACATAATCATATATTGAAATAGGTTGGGTTCAGATTGACACGAAAACTTTCAGCTTGGGTTTGGGTTGAGGCTTATTGGGTTGGATTCGGGTTGAGCAAAATTTTGTAATATCCTCACTTCAACCCAACATGAAACAATCCAACATGACATGATTGCCTTTTCATTGTCAACTTTTCTTTCTTTCTTCTTCTTCTTCTTCTTCTTCTTTGTTTTTTGAGAAAAAATAATACTTGTAAACATATAATAGGAGAATCATCGAGTAACTTTTGACCTAACACCATAAGATAAAATGAGATCGAAAGTTTGAATTTAACAAACATTGATGTGCATGTACATAAATTTTAAAAAAAAAAACTATAATAAGCTTGAATCCTCCAACCCTAGATTACGTCTAAAACTGGGGGGGGGAAATTTAATGTTTTTCTTAGTAAAATTAAGACAGTAATTGTAAAGAGTCAATTCAAGAAATAGATGTGTGCAAAAAGGTTAGGAATTTTGAAATAACTGGGCGCAAGGAATTATCTGATCAAGCTGTTTAGATTAAAGATTTGATTAATTGCTAGAAATTTGCCAAACACGCATATAATTTAAACCTTACCTTCAAGTGTATCTAGTTAAATGCTACATTTGGAGCAAGAAAAGTAGTAAGAAAAGAGAGAAGGAAAATGTAATTGTGCAAATATTAAAATATAAAATTATGAAATTAATTTAAAGTGCAAAAAAGACTTTTTTAATATTTTTTTATTAAAATTTAAAGTTCAAACTTAAGGTAAATGTTCAAAAATTACAGCTCCAACGCACCTATATCAAGTCCAATAATTTTTTTAAATTCAAGTGAACTTATTATACTAGGTCGTTTGAAAATTAAAAATATTTTAAGACACATATCCAATCACACAGATTACAATTTTCCAAATTATATTTATAAATGCCACTTTTTTACTTGCCACATTGGACTATAATTCTTAAAACCCATGATTTATTTATTTTGAGGTGTTCAAAATTAACTACCTCCTCTCTCCTTCATTCTGTGGCGTTCAAATTTGACTGAAAAATCAGTTATATGCTTTTTCTTTGATCCAAAACTCTGGGCATTCGTCTAATTTGAAGGCGAGTTTCTATATCTATACCTACATTTGATTAAGTTAATCACATCAAGAAACCTCCCGCCTCAGTCCGATGATTACATAAATGTAATTACAAATTATTGAAGGCTGTACAGCTAACGTAATTGTAAGAAAACTTCTATATGCCTGCAGATTACATTATAGACCAACCAAGAGGCCATCCCTCGAGTCTCACGTGACTAAAGAATTACTTTTTCTATTAAAAATATGATAAAATCTGTCTTTGTATGACCTGAAGAATAAAAACAAAAGGCACAAAGGAAGAACTAACACAAATTTCCCTACCGAACAACGCGGCATGATATCAAGATATACAGACAGTTGAGCCAAAAAATAAATAAATAAAATAAAATAGATAAATGTCAAAGCACGTGCATGAGAAAAAGATATAAATAAATGCCTAAGAGTGGTAGATTGATGAACATATTCACCCAACAATTTTTACTTTGGATAATTTATTTCATTATCTATTCCATTAATTTTCTACTCCAACTTACTGTATTTATGGCAAGTGTATCTGATTTTTAAGTAATTATTTTTATAAGAAAAAACTAAATATACGTATCATATATTCATGAAATGGTATAGAAAATAAAATAGAGAATGGAATAAAAAAATTTAACCTACCCGAAAAACTTCACAATTGGAAACAAGTATACATGGGAAGTAAGAGGGGGAACTTGATTACAATGTGGTGGTTGAGTAAATTTTGTGGCTGATATTTAGTTGGGTTAACTGGTTCTGTTTTCTGGTGTGCATCTTCTGCTCAAAGAGAGCCACAAAAAAGTATCGATACCTATAGAGCCCCACTCAACGACATTTTCAAGCGCACCAAATGGCTAAAGGGATTGCCAGGACCACGTCTAACCAATGCAGAGAGCCAAAAACAAGATGTCATCAATCCCAAGTGAAATTCAAAAGAAGAGATATGATTATATGGGAAGTTGCAAAAATATGTGATTGTTTATTTGAAAACCTCTTAGAGTTGTGACTGCAAATATAGTTAATTTGTCTCTATTGAATTTATTTTATTTCAAAAAGACACTTTAATTTAATTGGGATGTTTTTAATAGTCATGCCCATCAGAAGAAACCTTTCAACAACTATAGATATATCCCCTCAATTTGCTCATTTCAATCAACCATTTAATTATCATCGCAAGAACGTAATGATTTTCGAATCATAGCATTCTTAATTATGGTATCGAGAAGAGAGTTTAACACACTTTTAGTTCGCTAGCTTAAGAGATTTTTAGTGTTGTTATCTCTCGAAGTGATGGTTGTATATTAACCGATGATTGTTAGCTAACTATGAGTATCAATGATGGGTAGATTCATTTTAAAGATAAAGAGCTCAATTCTAGTCTTGACCAAATGAAGAAGAAGAAGAAGAAGAAGAAGAAGAAAGGATTATATTAACTTATCACCATACTCCAATGTTTTATCTTTGAAAATGGTTGTTGTATATTGAAAGGTGATTGTCAGTTAACCGTGAACACCACTGTAGGGCAAATTCATCTTAAAGATTAAAAGCTCTATTCTTGACTCGACCAAATGAAGAAGAAGAAGTAAAGATCACTCTAGTCCCTATCACTATACTCCAACACGTTCAATAGTCAAATTAAATTTAAATATACTTTTAACTTCGTAAAGAATTGACATTAAGTTTGAATGATAGCTTGACTCGGTTCATTCACAACAAAAAGAATTGCAAAGTAAAAGGATCTTGACGTGAGAAAAAAATGTTAAAATTGAAAAAAGGGAAGGCTATCTACTGCAAAGTTTTTAAACAAAGAACCTGCTTTAATGCTTTTTTCTTTTTATTAGATATGGAGGGATGATATTACTTATGTCCCAAAACCAAAGGCATATTACTGCTAGACGCGAAATGGTACAAACCATTATTTTCCTGTCACTGGTTTTTCACCAATTCTATTTATTAAAAAGATACTAATTTGAAAAGAATTTGCCGTATTCAATGCTCCTTTATTGATTTGGCCTTGCAAATTAGGTATAATTAAGCCTCCAAATCAATGTTTGAGCCCTGTAATGATAATTGATTTCGCCCTTGTCTACCTGGACCTTTTGAGCAGGTCTTTAATTATACTGGACCACAACTTAATTACCCAAGATTTAATAGTAACATTTAATTTATATGTACTGGACTTATTCTTTTAGAAATAATTAAATCTACAATTATTAATTAGTTAAGACAAGCAACTTAATTAATGATTCAAAACAATTATTCGAATTGAGAAAAAAAAATTTCTTTGATCAAGAAATTGAAGAAAAACTTGTCTAGAAATTGGCTATTCAAGTTAATATTAGAGCGATGATCATTTTTTCGTATTTATATTCAAAATTTGTGACATTTTGATCGTGAAAATGGAGCCCTTTTTATTTTGCGATATGCTTCTAACTTGGAAGGCATTTTTGGAGACGAGGAAAACAATGAAGAATTAGTCAATACCAAAAATCTGGATTTTAATCAAGCTTATCACATTTTGTGAAAATAGATGTGGCACGCAGGACTATTAATGAATCGAATTTTAATTCAAATTCAATTTGAATTCAATTCGAATTTTAGGATTTTTATCTGATTTAAATGTCTGATGGATCAAATTCGATTATCAATATTCAAAATTCAAAATAAATGGAACAAAAATAGAATTAAGCAATTTGATCCGTTAAAAATTCGAATTCGAACTTTAATATTTTTTATTAAATTAATACTCTTATATATAATATTAATAAAAATATTAAAATAAAATTTATATATATATATATATATATTATTGATCTAATATTATATTATCATCTATGTTATACTATTAATATTGAGTTTTTAACTTAAAAAATAAGAGAAATATTAATAAAATATCAAATATAATAACACATAATAATTCATCTATATATTAATATAATATAAAATAAAATTTTAATATTTAAATATTTAATTTTTGTATTAATATATAATATTTTTATTATATATTAATTCAAATATGAAATATATTTACTTTATAAATATAATATTTTTATAAAATTAAAAAAAAAAGAAAAAAGAAAAAAATAAATTGGATTGAATTTTTTAATTGAATTTTAAATATTTATTAAATTCAAATATGATATTAACTAATAAAAATTTTATAAAATTTTGAATCGAATTTGAATTTTGATAATCGACATTAATTTGAATATGATGTAACTTATTCAAATTCGAGCCATTGAACGCGTGCACATGACAGATGTTCAACCTCTTTCAAATTATTCTTCCCACATTGGCAGCCTAGTCGACGTATTACCAGTTTATACACAATGCCCTCACAGTGATGGTTGTCCCTTCGGGGACATCCGATAAAATTGGAACGATACAGAGAAGATTAGCATGGCCCCTGCGCAAGGATGACACGCATAAATCGAGAAATGGTCCAAATTTTTTTGTCATTTTTTTTCCTGGAAGTGTTCCTTGTTTTCTCAGTGAAAGTTGGAGCTTCTCAGGTGTTTCCATTTTCAGGGATTAGTCGAGCTTATTTTTTATGGTTCGTATACTTGTCAATTTTTGGGTATTTTATTTTTTAATTTTGGTTTGCTTCTTATTCTTTTTGGCCTGAACATCTTCCTTTTTCTGATTTTGTATTTTATATCTTGGGCTTGAAGTGAATCTTGAGTTCTTTCTTCGCTGATGAAGTCTACTACTGCGGCGCAGCAAAAGCAAAAAACCCCTTTTGCAGAGAGTGGACGCAGATACGGGAAATCTTGATGATATTTCCGGATTCCAGGTTAATGTGGCTCGGGTAATCTCTGACTTTTCTGAAATTGGAACCATAATATGTAGGAAAATATCGAATTGCATTTATAGATATAGACAAAATATAATGTCCGAAGGTGATAGATTTTCTGAGAGCCAGACTATAGTTAGGTCCTTGTTTTCTTCTTACATTGAGAAACTTTATAATGCTTGAAGGCTGGTAACGACAGTAATTCTGTATTCTCCATATAATTTTGTTGGGAACGTTGAGCTTGTTGGCATCCATAAATTAGTGTTTTTGGTATAGTTTCTTTTCCTAAGTTTTCACCGCTCAGTTCCACATATCATGGCTACATGGTGTCTGAAAGTTCAGAAAATGCAAGTTAAATGAATAGGAAAAGATCGAGTAAATGCAGACTTGAATTAAGTTGTTGATCCATTAATCTGATCCCAAAGAGCTCCTTTTCTAAATTCATTTGGAAAGCCAGCGTGCTCTTATATCTTTTTTCCTTTTATGTTCAGAAAGTCAAAACTAAAATACTAACAAGTGTTGTTGAGATTCAGTAATGTAGAAGGTTACTTTATGGAATACTTAGGATCAAAAGGACAGGGGCAATTGACAAAGCTTTCTTGTAGCTTGGTGTAGAAATGTAGATAATGTAACATATCAACGATCCCACCAGATTTTCACGTAGTTCGATATAAGCACATTGGATATGAAAACAGTAGGTTCAGAGTTTCCCAATTCGGGAGAACAACTTCTTTACTTGGCCTTCTGTAGAGCCACTCTCCGTCTCTGTGCATTTTGTTTATTGCAATCTCCATAAGTCTTCATGTCTGGATGTCTATGGAGACAAATGCATAGGAAAAACAGCTAAATATAGATGTAGAATGAAATGCATATCATAAATGTTCCAACACTGTACCTTGAAAACATTTATGCAAACAATTCAATCATTTACGGGTTGGTAAAGCGTGCATCCAGTGCCACCCTCTTTAACTGGTCAACTACCAGTCCTCTTGTGCTGCATTTTATATATTATCTCTTTGGGCTCTGATGCTCTGTAATATCCAAACTATTAGTGCTTTTCAGCAAGTGTGACAAGCAAATGTTTGTCTCACTTCTTTAAATGAATTTGTTGCTCTAAGTTGTGCAAATATCAATATGTAACCGTATCTGTTACTTGTTGCCTCTGGGCTCTTGGAAAACTTCAATATGTTGAGTGATATGGTTGGTTGGCAGTATGTCTTCCAAACACACACACATATTAGATGTGTTATCTTGTATCTTTTGTCTGTCACTTTGTTACATGTGTGTTGTTTGGCTATGGCTCTTCACATCCATAATCTGCTAAGAATCTAGTGGCAGAG
>JACGDI010000695.1:0-29348 GCA_014898725.1 Jacaranda copaia
CACCCCCATCCCTAAATCCTTCACCATATACTCGGCAAAAGCCCCAGGGCTAAAATCCCTCTCAATCATCCTCTTCCCAAATAATTCCATCACCATTGACCCGGCGGCGCCTCCTTTCACTGCCTCAAAAAATTTATCCTTATCCAATCCGGCCTTCTCAGCAAACACCGATCCTTCACTCAATCCCGTTAAATTCCCGCCTACCACGATTTGATTTGCTATTTTACAGCTCTGCCCCTTTCCAGCACTCCCCATGTAATTCACTTTCCCTAATATATCAAACAAGGGCCTCAACCACTCTACCACCTCAGCATCCCCGCCGGCGAAAATTGCCAATTTACCATCTCTAGCCCCTATGTCGCCCCCAGATACAGGGGCATCGACGGAATAACAGTGTCTCTCGAGTGCGGAATGGTAAATCCGCCTGGCCAGTGCGGGATGACTACTGGTGTGGTCGACGATGACGGTGTTTGGGTTGAGGGACGGAAGAAGTGACTCGAGGACGACGTCTTGAACGTCAGAGGGATTGCCGATCATGGTGAAAACGACGTCGCTTGAGGCAGCGAGATCCGCCGGGGAGGCGGCGAGGTTGGCGCCAAGGGAGAGGAGGGAGGCAGCTTTGGACGGGGTGCGGGCATAGATAGAGAGGGAGTAGCCGGCGGAGATGAGGCGAGAGGCCATGGCTGCTCCCATTACGCCGATGCCTATCCATCCTATGCGTGTTCGGGTCGGGGCAATGGGCGCTGGGTAGTGGTTACTCATTTTTGGTGCTGCTGGTGCTATGAACGAGAAACAGCTCAACGAGATCATTAAATTAATTAAACGTACGCGCAAAAGTTGGAACTCGGCTACCTTTCTATCCATTTCTCAACCATTCCAGCTCGGTTCCGTTAAAAGCCCAACAGTGTTTGGTTATTTTTTTTTTATTTGATTTTATTGTGTGTTTTGAAAGAATAAATTATTAGAGATTATAAAAATTATTTTTTAATATATTTATTTATATTTTAAAGGAGATATTTTTTACTGTAATAGTGAAATCAATGTTTTTATGGTTGAATTTTTGAGGTGAAAATAAAATTAGATAATTTTTTTAATATTAAAATAATAATAAAATATATATAATATATATGTATGTATATATTAGAAAATGTGTATTTTGAAGAGAAAATAAAGATATGTTTGATTATATTTCTCCAAAACAATATTATTCAGGAAAAACATAACCAAACAAACCCCCAAAATTTAAATTCATGTTAGCGCAATTTAATTAAATGAACAAAAAAGAATTTCAACTCAGACTATCATTTGGTGTAACACCAAATTAAGTTGTTTTAATAAAAAATATATTGAGAAGAAGTTTTTAGGATGATAAAAACTCTCATTTTATGATTTCCAAGTATGATCGGTGAAAGAAGAGCAGTAGTATAAGCGAGTGAGTCAAACTCAACTCATGTTGAGCATCTCAACCTCATTTTATGAATAAGTTATTTTCAGTTTAAATTCGACTTTCAACTCAAATTTGATGATGAGCCTCATTTTAGACACTTGAACCACAAATTCAATTATTGGCTCATTCTAATTCCAACTCGAGATCAAATTAAAATAAGTGTCCTTAAACATAGACTCGTATTTAAAACGAGCACAATCAAACACGAACTCATTTTAATCGTATTATTATTCTTAAAGATATTATTGTATTGTTAACATTATTTATATATTTAAAATTAAAAAACAACCAAAAATTCTGGATGTGGCTCGTGAGCTTGAGAATAGTTATTTTTCTACTCGAAGATAAAATCACGCAGCCAAGAAAGAAAACAAAAGCAAAATATTTTATTTTCTAAAAGAAAAAAACTATGTTTCTTGCTTGGATGGGAAATAGCAGAAGGCAACACCAAGCGTTTTATTTGCTTGGCGCACATTTTTAGCATAAAAGAAGCCAAAATGCGATATTAATGAGGTCCATCATGCAATATTCATGTCCACAAAAACGGGAGTCACACTCCCCCCCACCAAATTCAAGCATGCATGGATTAAATAACTGGATACTGGTGCTCGGTAAATCAACTCAATCTGGATCAACAATGGTGGTCGCTTCTCAAAACACCTCCTCCACCAGCACAACCAATCTGTATATCCCATTGCCTTATTCTCAACTCTTAGTAGCTATTGCCTTCCCTTTTCTTGTTTACTTCTTTTCCTCCAAATCCCGTCGTATTTACCTCATAGACTTCTCCTGCTACCTACCACCGCCCCACCTCAGGGTCTCAACGGCCAATTTCACTGAGCACTTTGAAATATGCGGCTTTCATGACAGGGACACCATTGATTTCCAGACTAAAATGACTGAGAAGTCAGGCATTGGGTGCGAGGCCTGTCTTCCTCTTTCGCTGCATCAAATTCCACCTGATAAGTCTCTCAAGTGTACCCAAGAAGAAACGGAAACCATTCTTTTTACAGTAGTCAAAGACCTCCTCAGCAAACATAAAGTAAATCCCAAAATTGTTGACATACTTGTAACCAACTGCAGCATTTTCTGCCCCACGCCGTCCATTTCTGCTATGATCATTCACAAGTTTGGATTCAGAAGTAATGTGAAGAGTGTCAGCCTCAGTGGAATGGGGTGCAGCGCAGGCCTTGTGGCTATTAGTTTAGCCAAAGACCTGTTAAGCGTCCATGGGAACTCAATGGCTCTGGTTCTCAGCATGGAAGCAGTAACTCCTAACGGTTACAGTGGTAAGATAAAGTCGATGCTTTTAGCCAACGCATTGTTCCGAATGGGAGGGGTTGCCATTTTGTTGTCAAACAAGAAGCAGGACAAAGTGAAAGCCAAGTACAAACTTAGGTATCTCCTAAGAACACACATGGGATGGGATGATCAATCGTACCAGTCTGTTTTCCAGCAAAGTGATGATACTGGGGAAGTGGGCGTTTCACTATCAAGATCCCTTCTGCATGTCGCAGGAAATACCCTGAAAACAAATATAACAGAGTTAGGCCCGCACATTTTACCACTTTCCGAGCAGCTGTTCTATGGATGGTCAATCATTCATGGCAAAATTTGGAAAGCAGCAAGGAAGAAAGAAATATACATACCAAACTTCAAGAAGGCGTTTGAGCATTTCTGCATACATGCTGGTGGAAGGGCGGTCATCGATGTGGTGGAGGAAAGGCTTAAGTTGAGTAAAGAAGATGGAGAAGCCTCCAGGATGACTCTTCACAGATTTGGCAACACTTCATCTTCCTCTGTCTGGTATGAATTGAGCTATCTCGAGGCAAAAGGCAGGGTCAGAAAGGGAGACAGAGTGTGGCAGATTGCATTTGGCAGTGGATTCAAATGCAATAGTGCTGTTTGGGAATGCATTTCAGAACTTGATCCAAATATGAAAAATGCATGGTCAGATAGCATACATTTGTACCCAGTTCGGATCCTCGATGTTGCTGATCACTAATAATGCAGTCAGTCGATGGCAGTCATTCCATATTTCTCATGTAACATTTGATTTTTCTGTGGATCTCACATCTGAGGTTGGCCATTGCTTGTGGATTCCATCAAAAGAACAATAGTACAGGCTTCCAAGACATTTTTCCAGAAAGTCAATCATTGTTAGAAACTAGAATCCATCAGGTCATTTATAAGACAAAATATCATGTGTCAGTTTTATATCAGGCAGTTATTACACTAGCCAGAATTCACCCCTGCTACACCTTAGGAGACATAATCGATCTAGGATGGAAGTTATTGCGCAGTATACAATAGAGAAATCTCCCTAGTCTATCTCAAGATATTTTGAAGTGTCAACAAAACAGAGAAACTGGCATATAGTTTCAATTTTCCTTAAATGACAACATTTCATGGCTTCTTCAGCATCTGTTTGTAGGTTGGAAAAACCTCTTCTTTCTCCCATGCAAATGATTGAGCTGAATGAAGGCTTAGCTACATCATTCAGCTTTTGCAATGGACAAAAATTCAAGATCACAAGCTAGACTTCTCACTGTAGTTCCTTCCAGAGATCTAAAATTGGAGGCAATGCATTAGGAATGTTAATAATTCAGCTGGCTAGAAATGCTCGCTGATGCAGGACATCTAATAAATCCTGTGAAATCAAGTTTTCTATCATGTAGTTGGTGAAAACTTAATAACTGACATGGAACTGGAAATATTGCATTAGGCATGTCCATGCAAAAACTATAATGAGTTATGCTCAATAGGATTGATGCTTGCTCAAGTGTATATATAAGGGAAGAACTCTAATCAAGCTAAGAAATATTTCAAGATAATCACCAGAACATAGTACACATGCCCTTCCTATCCATAATTATTATGGATGAGTCATCAATGATAGAATATGGACGCCAATAATGCTGAGAGATGAAAAACTTAACAACTAGAAACTTTCATCTGCTTAGTTTTTATCAGTACTCAAAACAAAATTCTTACATATTAAAAACACAGATGCATAAAATTTAACCAGAAAAATTAAATTGTAATATCTATATTTAGTAATATAAATCTTTGAATCTTTAACCTCAGCGTGCATTAGTATGCACAGGTAAAAATTGGGCTCATGGATTTATGCTTATAATTTCATAGGTAATCACTTTAGCGTTTACAGCCACGTCTTATAAAAGCCGAATGCTTCCTAGACGCTCAATGTAAAATTAATCTGATGGGTTAAAAAATCGTAAAGAAGTAAAGAAGGTGGAATAGGTCATATCGAACTAAATCTTATCCAGCAGTGTAATTTATATTAATAAACCAAAGCTATCATCATGGTAACTGTGATTCCTTAAAATCCAGACACAATTAATGCGGTATGCGGTAAAACCGTTCAACAATTTGAACTTGTGAAAGAGTGAAAGGAATGCACATATCCATCCAAAATCTCTTCTAGCGTGATAATACACATTTAATGCACCTCCCACTATGACCAGCATCATTACTCAAAATTTAACAATAAGAGAGTGATCTAAAATTTAGACTAGTTATAGAGGTTAGAATATTCAGAAACAATAGAACACTCAGATAAGTTGCTTCAAGTAGATAGCAGAGTTATTTTATTTGAGTCAGCTAGTAAATTTGAAAGCCTTTGGATCATTTACTCTATTTTTCTAATGACATTTCTTAAACTGCAACTTTGTATGAGAAAGTTGTACCTCATGCGGATTAAGCATGAAAATAAACTACATCAAGAGATCAAGGCCCTTGTACACCAGGAAAACTCTGATAGTATCACATTTCCAACCACAAGCAAATTCATTGAGAATTTGAGGCCATTCCTTTCCTACCAGAAGACATCTACTGATCCATTTTGGGAGGGCCTTGCATCTCTTCTAGAACTGCGAACATCTGTTGAGACAGTTTAACCAATACAAGGCTGTAAATATAACATATATATATATATAACACTATGGGCCACATTTGATAAGAAAAGAAAGTCCGTCCAAAATTTGAAGACTTGGCCTGAAAACTAGCCCTTGTGGTTCAATTCATTTAACTCAACTTAGCATCAAAAAGTTAACCCTAAAACAATGCATACCTTAAACACCATAAGCTCAAATTCATTTCTTCCTCCCCTCACATGATTTTTTTGTCTTCAACACTGTATAATGTTTAGACAATTCTTCTGCAATAGAATGGCTTCCAAACAAGTGGGAATTCTTGAGAACCAAATTCCTTGTAGATGGATCAACAGGATAGCCTTGGCCAGGCATCCATTGTAACAAATGAAGAAGCAGTTCTTTCTTTTCAGGTTGCTCAATGTAACGAGAAATGGCGATCTGAAACATGTCCTGAAACAGAGAACGCAACAAATTGCTGAATCTTGAAGCTTCAAGAAAAGCAATACGGTAAAGGCAAAACGGAAATGTTAAAAACAGAAATGCTGTTTCTTATTCCAAATCCAGAAATCAATGTAGGTGAAGATATTTCAATAGTCAACAGTAATACGTAAAATCAGAATCAAAACTCAAAAATAGACCTGATTAAGCAGATAAATATTACACAGGCTTCTTGAGGATATTGCATTCTTAATCATGTGAGTTAGGAAGGTGTACACACAGATGTAACAGACCCAGAGGCATTTGGGTTGCATCTATTACTGAAAGCACTATAAATTAACGGCAGTACTCAATAATTAACTGATTACCTGATCAATCTTGTAGCCAGAGCTGTGGATGCACTTGATGACATCATTTACCAAGTTTATATTGCCTTTTCTCATAAAGGATGTCACAAACTTCTTAATAGGAGGCTGAGAGATCAACTTTGCATTGTCCTGAAAATTGTGGAGTGCTTATAGATATACAGAGCACAAAGGTCAATAAACTATTGAAGATAGTTGTAACAATTGATACCTTGACCACTACATACGCATCTTTAAGAAGTCCACCTGCAAGTAAAATATGTAAAATCTTTTCATGAAGGACCGTATTTATCGTTCTCTTGCTATATTTCAACATATTGTACACTGAAAATGCTTCTGAATGGGCGCCAGTTTTACCAAGATGAGTGATCAAAGAGGTAGAGATATTCTGCACCATGAAAACTTGTAAGAAACTGTGGGCAAAATTCACTGACTTCGTACTTGTTTTAACAAGTCCGTGGCACAATATCACAATCTATTCCCCCATCTTTACACATTTAAAGGAACTCTTAACTGCCAAAAAACATACTGTTTTACAATAAGCAGTATTATAGTCAACATAATTGCTGTCAAGGACCAAGAGTTGGGAGGAGACGGGAAGAAATATGGAAATAGAGAAGGAAAAGAGATGACAACAAATCACATTGACCATTTAAAAATTAAAGCATAACATTGGAAAGATTCCCATGGTTTCAAACTTAAGAACAAAATTCTCATAGCTGATATTGAGTTTAGAAGATCCACCAAGGATAGCAGTTGCTAAAGTCATGACCCAAGAAGAATCCTTCTCAGAAAATGACCAGTTGCACAAATGCATTCTCTATTACTAGTTTACCTGGCTAGATTTAAATCACTGTTTCCCTCAATCAACAGAACAGAGGAATCAAATTTCATTTAGTTTCAGTGCCAACTTCAAAGGATAAGATCATGTAATTTTATGAATTTATTGAAAAACACTAGTCACACACATTCCTAAATAGACTAAAAAGTATTAGAATAACTGTGTGGGTCCACAGGGTAAACGATGTTCTTTTAATCATAGAAATTAACCCCTGTTTTTGTTTTTTTTGGTTCCACTAGGAGCAAGCATATGAATAGCGGTCATATGAAAGGAAATCCACATCAGGTAATTGCATTAAATAAATCCTAAGCCAAAACTATGACATAAGGTATGAAAAACCTATAATCGGACAATCAAACAATACCAATCAATGAAGCCAGGTATCAGGTTCAGGCAAGTGTACATTCACATGCCTAAATCTGTAACTTCCAACTGTTTACCTCCTCAGGCTGGTGACCCTTCCTGTGCATGTCCTCCATTGTTCGATAAGCAAGTAAATACAACTGCTCCTCGCAGAAATACTTTATTAAAATGTGAAAGGTATTCCAATCAGGACTAATTTCTGACTCGTCCATTTTCTTCATCGTCTTCATCACATTCTCCATTTCCCCTGATCTACAATAGGCACATAGCATTGAATTCAAAATAACCACATCATACTTGTCATACTTGGTCTCAAATTCACAAGCCAGCTGCTTTGCTTCTTCAATGAGCCCACTACGACAGAGGGCTGAAATCATAATACTGTAGGAGTAACCATCTACACATTTTGAGCGAGGAATGTAATTAGAATGACAGGTAACTATTAAGAAAGAGTTCAAATATCTAAAATTACATAATATGTAAAGAAAGGAATGCATGTACACTAAATGGGCTCTATAGTTTCAAACTAGAAAAGATACAAAATATAAAAACTACAAATCTTTGATCAATCGGGTGAAATTGAAAGCCCATTTCCTGACATGCATTTTTGCTCACAACTTTGAGTACACCTGGACTGGCGCTCAATAACAGAAGTTCCATGTTGCACAATAGAATTTTTTAGCACAAAACTACTGTGATAGGTACCTTCAAGTTTGCACCCTACAACTAGCTCTAATATCATTGAGCAAGGAATCAATTGTAAGGATGCATTCAATGCATGCAACTAAAGCCTTAAAAAAACAAAAAAAAAAAAAAAAAGCGTCTAACTGTCAATAAAATCTAATTCCTTGCTCAGTATTGCTACTACATTTTCTACAAGTAATATCATACAAGCAATGTGCAGCTCCAGAAGTTAAAAACTTGAATCTCCAACTAGACATACCATTTTTCACTTTTTTTTGCCTCATTTCATCAAAAACTGATTTGGCTTCTGTAAGTTTCCCAGATTTTGCAAGGCCATCCATCAGTAAACAGTATGGCATCTGCATAGAGAAGGAATTTGACAAGCCATGAAGAACTCAGGAACTCTCGCAATTTGAGTAGAAAGCCATATATGACCCTATTGTACGGCAAATACCAAAATTTTATGAGCTAGAAATAATTAATTGTACTGCATGAACCAAACGCATAATGTAAGTTACACTAAGCACAATTTCCCAGGCCTTTTTCCTCCTAAAACCCTAATAAATAGCCAATATCTATCCTCTAATTTGAACAAATTAAAAGACAAAAACATCTTTCCCGGCCATGTCAGACAGAAGCAAAATCATAATATTTGAACAAATAAACATCACAAGAACCAAATAAAACAAACAAATTTAAGTCCAGACACAAAGCAGATGCATGGTCACCTCATCTTCAGCATAGCCTAGAGCTTGCAGTTCATCCAGTAGTTCTCTTGATTTCTCAAACAAGCCGCCTTTAACATACACTTTCAGCAGAGTTGTTAGAGGAACCTGCAAGAAATTTATATATACAATCAACATGGTGACCGAAAAGCTAATATAGTTGTAAGTAGAAATTAGTTCCCCAATTTGAAAACATGTGCAAACTAACTAGATGCATTGCCACTCTAATTAGAATTTCAAGCCTAAAATTAATAGGCATAGAATAAAAGGAAAGGCAAAGCTCTTAATAACACTAGCGTATAAGCTTGAATTATGCTGTAAATCATGAAGAAAAATCACAATGATATTGAATGAAGCATACAAATGATATAAGCTAATCCAGACAGCAAACACTGAAATATATATATTTATATACATGTGATAAAGTTCTTATGCCACTCCATATATAACTGACAGTAACCAAAACATTACAGTAATAAATGGTCAATTGAACTATTTTGTAGGATACTAAATAAGCTCGTAAAGTTTTCACTCCTTATAACCATTAAAACAGACACGTGGCTAACAAAAGAGAAATAAAATTAAGATTTATATTGTTCTGTAGTTACTGTATATCTCTTGTTACACTCCCTTGTTATTATCAGAAATTTAAAAGAAAAGAAATGCAACTCATCACGCATCTACCACTTAATGCAGATCTAACTTGTATTACAGAAAAACTGCTTAGTCAGCGATGCATGTACAATCATGCTATACTAGAGAGCTAATATTAGCTCTAAGAAGTGTTTAATAAAAGAAATGGACAAGATTTTGTTTGTTGGTAAAAGGACTTGGAAATGCACCTTATTCAAAACTAAACCTGCAGATCTCATTTCTTGAATCAACTCATCAGCCTTTTTATAGTTTCCATCAACTGCATATGCATTTAGCAAAGAGCTGTAGTGGAAGGCATTGGGAGAATGACCTTCACTCTTCATCTCATCAAAGTATTTCTCAGCTTCTTCGCATTGATTGTTTGAAGCGCAAACTGATATAAGCGTTCCGTACACTACAAGATCCATTTTCAATCTTCTATACTTAATTTCCCGAACCAGTTCCACTGCCTTAAAGTAACCACCTCTTACTTTCGCACAGCCCACAAGAAGCTAAGGTATAGAAAATCACAATTTTAAGGTCATAGGAAAACCAATGAATTGCATAAACATCCATATGAAGAAGAACTCAGTACTGGGGCAGAACACTAGGAGGAGCAAGCAGGCGCCATGCCCCCTTCCCCCCAAGTGCCCCCCATGTCATAAGCTGATTAGCATTTAGATATGCATGCATGAATGCAGAAATACAACGTACATACAAATATACATACAGATTTCTGTATATTTCTCTGTGTGCCCATCCGCAAGCATATATATATATGTATATATCTCTATAGAGAAACACAAACATATATCAATATTTATCAATTAAAATTATCAATTAATGGGAATTTTATTAACATTTATCATATAGTTAGGAAAAGTATCATATAGGTAGTTAACTAATGAGTCCAAACAAATCATAAGAAACACAAAAATATTAAAAAAGTCAATCTAAGGTGAGATCCATAAAGACACAAAATATTAATTTTCATGACTTTACCATATTTCACAACAAAACTTTTTCAACTCTTTTGTATCAAATATGCTCAGAAATTTAGATTTAGATTATTTAGTTAAACTATTTGAAAACAAACTTTTAAGTCTCAGGTATTTGTACTTATGTTATTGCTTGATTTGATCAATTGCTCCTTATTTGTTTGCTTCGTTTTTATATTTTGTTATTATTAATATTGTTATAGAACAATCTGTTTTAACTGTCCCCTGATAGCTACTTTGTGTTCTTATGACCTATAATTATCTAGTCATACTTTTGATGTCCTTAATCTGTTTGTTTTAATTCAAGTTTTAATAATTGTGCTATAATGCTTGAGTTATAAATTATGGACTATGTTAGAGCACTCCTTACATACATTAGAACAACACTTGACATATGAACCTCACCCCCAAAGTGGGAGAAGGAAAAAAAAAAAGAAAGTAACTAAATTTTTGTCCTACAAATAGTGCAAAAACAATTTGTCAAGGTGATATATTGGATCCGTTCAAAATCTCACAGCGGTTGGCAATAGCCATCATGTTTTTACAAATCCAAAATGAGCTAAAAACCTAGATATACATGCATGTTAATAATACCGACTTCAGCAAAAGTTGTGTTTTGGTTGCATATGATAGTTCAATCCACATAATCTTCGGACTGGATTTGCAACAGATCATGTAGAGAATTAGAGTAGCATACCGTACTATAAGTTACAATATCAGGTACTAAACCAGCTTGCTTCATTTGATTAAATAGCTTGAGGCTGCTGTCAAACTTGCGACTCTTTACCAGACAATATAGAGTGGAATTACAAACAGAGACATTGTTCCTTGTGAAGTCATCTTTGATACTATTGTATATCTCTAGGGCCTTCATTGAGTTGGAATCCCTCCCAATGAACTTTATATAACTGCTGTAGGAAGCAATATTAGTTTTGCCATGCTGCCGCATCCATTCAAAAAGCTGCAAAGATATCAGACAGCATATTAAACCTAGAGAGAGAGAGCGAGAGAGAGAGAGAGAGAGAGAACATTTTGTCTTTTTGTGTTGATCACTTCCACTCAGAAGAAAATTTCTGAGCAGAAAGCATTAATTAAAAAAACGCCCATTGTCACAAAAGAGGATAAGAATTTGCTTTAGCATAATTTTGCATTATCACCATGCTGTAGACTCTAATTGGGTAGAAAATGCTACACGATATCCACAACTCAATACGGAAAATTTTCTATGGTGACAGCAACCTCAATTTATTCTTCTCAAGGGTACCCAGTTTTGGCCATTCAATAAGTTGAATATTAAGGAGTTCAACTATTATTATCTAATCATGTTTCTAGGGAGATAATTAGATAATATTCACAGCTCTAAACAAACATTAAAGAGATGCTTGATCCTGTAGTATAATTGTTCAACCACACGCATGCAAATGACTACTTGAGAAATACATATATTTACAGTTTACAGTCTGAACTTTACCAAACAACTCTTTCTTTCTGGTCTAGCTGTCCAATATGCACATAATCCACAAAATGTGCACAATACTCCACTACTTGTTTAACTATCAAAATGTTTCACACGTACTTCCGAACTCAATTTATCATCATAATTTGTGAGTAATTTGCACAAGGTATACACAAGTGTTCAAAGTTCAACTTTTTTTATTTTTGAATTTACCCGAACTCGAGCCAATCAGGAAAACAGAGAAAGAAGAGGAAATCTGAAGTGGCATATATAGTGGTCAAGACGGACAATACAACTGATACACTTTATGTCTAAAGCGTAAAGGAAATGAATAAGTGATTCCACATTATAAAATCCCAATGTATAATGAACCATAATGAAAGACATTTATCAAGAATAGACATCAAAACACCATTACCAAGTCCAAAAGAAAAAGAAAGAAGTAACATAAGTTGTTAATCCATGAAAACCTGACAAAGATCCTTCCTTCTGTTTAGCCTCCCAAAAAGGCGCAATACCACATTCAGATCTTGTGCTTTCAGCACTTCTCCTGATCTGCAAGCAGAATAAAGTTATCCTTTCCATTTCTCTTGTGCAAAGGTATTAATTCAATGGGAACCAAGGGGGCGTGTTCCCCACATAATTCACAATTTTACACCAATTTATGGCCCAAAATCCAAAAAGAGGCAGACTTAACTTTTCTTTACAAACAAAATCACTGTTACATGTGAAGCCAAGGGCAAGCAGAAGTTCACATTCCAAGCAATATCTCACCATAGTAAATAGTTGAAATGAAATTTTCTATTTTATGGTTGTACACACATCGAAACATATTATAATGCTATAGATACTCCAAGACAATGGTAAAGAAGAACCTATGAACAAGGAAACGGTACAGACACTCACAAGGCAATCATGTCATGAGCACAAATCTGTATAGAACCTATGAGTTAATTGTCTAGCATGGCTAAATAATATTACCATTCAATGTGCTTCTTGACAACTTGACCATAGAGTAGTTGTTAGCAAGAAAATGCACTAAATTCTCTACACCATTAATTCCAAGAAGAAGACTAAACTCTCAACAAAGACCCAGTTCAATTTTTGCTTGGCAAGACCCAATTCATTCATAATTCAGTCAAAACCCCTCACAAGAGTAATTGCCAAGACATGTGACATGTTTTAAGCACATAAAGCCGTTATTTAGATAAAGTTCCAGGGTGATGAATAGCTATATATTGATGTGAGAAAAGCTGAGTTGAAGAAACCTCAAAAGAGCAGACGCCAAATCAGAAGACTGTTGAATATCAAGAATTGCAGATTCTCTTGTTTTGAATGAAGCCAAGAGATTCGTCGAAAGGTGTTTGGGAACATTCATGGGCTTGCTTCGAACTTCAATACCATTAGAAGAGACTGGATTAGAGACTCTTTGCGGCGGCGGAGGCGGTGGTGTTGCAAATGTGGTGGTGGTGGTGATGGAGATGGTGATGGGCTTAGAATTCTTGATAGGTCGGGTTGTGGGGAAACAAAATACGGGTTGAAAGCCATTTCCTAACTGCGAGGAGACCTCCATAAGGATTGGGATGAAGCTGAACAACCCCAGAAAAGTCTGCTGTAATAACTGGTAAGCGGTAGCTCCTACGGAGAAATATTTTCCATTTATAAATAATTTAAAATTACTGGCAATGTTTGGTCGTTTATTTTTGTGTAATTTTAATGTGTTTTGAGATAGTGAATATTTAAAGTGATATTGAAAAATGTGAAAGTTTATATTAAAGAATGTAATAAATTTTTAATTATATTTTAAAAAATAGTTAAAAATTTATTTATTTTGATATATTTGTTTATATTTTGAAACGAGATATTTTTTATTATAGTAGTTAAATCAATACTTTCTGTTAGGTTTTGGATGAAATGTTTTTTTGTTATATTTTTGGGTAAAAATGAATTGAGTGATTTTGTTATTGTTATAATAATAATAAAATATATATGATATCTATATTATTATATATAGAACAACAGCGTGGAATTCGAATTATATAATTTTAATTTTAATTGTATAATTTTTGGCCAAATGTCAAATTCTTAAAATTTAAAATTTTTAATTTAGTTTAAAAAATTTTATTGATTATTTATTTTCTTTTATATTTCATTTTAACACGATCAACTTATTTATTATAACTAAAATATAATATTGTATTTATTCAAAATTACAATATAGATTTCTGTCTCATAAGATAATTCAAAAAATATCTATAATCATATTTTTATCTCACATGAGTTTATAATTTAAAAAATATTTTATAAGCATCATATTAGGTACTTTCATCAAAAAATTCTATTTTATAAATTTAATTTATCGTAAGATTAATAGATAAATATTTTATTTATTTTATGTATAAAATTTATTATTTTACAATTATTCTTTTTACATTTTATTTCTACATTAATCATAGTACAATTAGATATTTTTAATCATAGTACAATTATATATTTTTAATTGTAGGACTTCTTTTCCCAGCTAGCATAATATAATGATATTTATTTTTTCTTTTTCAATTAATTTAATATTTTTTTGAAATGCATCTTTATGTTGTTTTTATTTTATTCTAAATTACTTTTTTAATATATTGAAAATTTTATCAATGATATTACTTTATTATTTTCTTGATATTTATTTAAAATTAAAGTTTTTATGAAAAATTTAGGATTGTAATTTTTATATTTTTAAAAGTATTAGAATGCAGTACTTTTTGTTTCAATTAATTGTATTTTCTATATTTATTTTCAATACTATTTTTAAATATTTTTGTATGTTCATATAAGAATTTATCTTTGATGTTGAATTTTTATTTTACTATTATTTTATTTGTAGCTCTCTCGATTTTTCTAAATAAAAAAATTATATATACTTCATATTTGAACAATGTACCTCAAATAACGTGATGTTATAAAATATTTAAAAATATTATAATTTTATTAGGTTGTTGAAATTATTCCAATTTTCTTATCAAATGAACAAAAAGATACTATATACTAGCTTTTAGTCCCGGTGTTGCACCAGACAATAATTTTAAATTTAAAAATTTACTATATTTAATTTAATTATGGTTTAAATATTAATTTTGCCAAAATATAACCAAACACAGACATACATAATTTTTCCCTCCAAAATGCCAATTTAAGTTTTTTAAAATACCCTCTTCTATTATTTATTATTCCCAAAAATTTTCTATTTTTCAATATTTACATACATATTATATATTATACATATTTATTTATTATTTTAACAAGAAAAAAATCAGTCAATTTCATTTTTATTACAAAAATTTAACAAAAAAGTATTAATTTTACCGCTACAGTATAAATTGTCTTTTCCCAAAATATAAATAAACATATCAAAATTTTTCAAAATAATTTTTTAACTATTTTTCAAAATATAAACAAATATTCATCACATTCTCCAATATAACTTTACATTCCCCATTCACACTTCTAAAACTCATTTTCCAAAGTACATAATATAAAATATACAATTTATAATCAAATATTATCATTGTTCTTCTATAAATATTTGACTATACTTATCACACACCCTACATAAAATATAAGATTATAAATCATTCTTTAAATGAAAATAATCAATCAAAATGAATATAAGAAAAAAGTAGATTTATGGCCCTTTGAATAACAATTTCTTAATTCTTATTAAATTGAACGAAAACAACTTTTTAAATTTCATAATTACATAAATTAATGAAATATTCTTCGAACATTGAACTAACAATATAATTAAAAAAAATCATGGGTTAAAAGAAAATCGTAATATAACAAAATTAAAAAAATGATTAAAAGCAAAAAATAAATATAAAATTTTAATTGACCACAAAATCAAAACTTCGAATTTATTTTGTAAATTAACATGGCTCATAAATATAAAAATTTCTTAATATTAGAAAATCATATTCAAATTATTAAATTACATGCATAACAAAAAAATATAAGAATTTAACTCAGCAGGTAAATGATCCTATAGAGGTAGAAAAAAAAAGGAAAAAATATTTTTGTAGTTTTAAATATTAATGCATTGCATGTTTGGTTATTTTTAGTATATATTAATTGTAGGGATTATGGATTTAGGTTAAGGAACTTAACTTAATTGAAACAATGAATTATAGAATAAAATATAATTTAGGAAAATATTGAATTAAGGTAAAAAATTTCAAACTAAATATAGAGAGATTTATAAAAAAAATCTTATCATTTCAAAATATAAACATCTAAATAATTACTTTTCAAACTCAATATCTAAATTTATTAAATAAAAAATTAAATATTTAGTATAAGTATGTCAATAGCTAAATTTATGTACCCAAATTAGCTTTTTATATAACAACTTAATACTTGTTCTTAGATTATCAAAGTCAACAACAACTCTATCATACTTGATAAGATTTTAAAATTCCTTAACATATGCAATCTTGAAATCATTATTTTTAAAATAAATTAGCCACTAATTTACTTTATTTGAAATATTAGATGACATTTAAAATAAATAAGCTTATAATTCTTTCTTTACCCAGATTTCACACAAAAAGTTAAAACTCAATAAAGTAAAAGCGCACACAAAAGCAAACTTTATTTTACAAACAAATAAAAATAGCAAGAGAAAAACTCTGGGACCAAGAAGAAGGTGACCCAGGGCGTTAATGTGGTTGATGCATGTGCGTTCTTTGCTCAATTCAACGTCTTCATCAGGATCAGAGCAGCCTTTAACGGGAGAATTCTAGGCTGAAATTTGCCGTTCGCAGCCATTGCTTCCATAAACCGACACATCAATGGTGGATTTACGAACGTTAAGCCAGAAAACCAAAACCTCTCCCAATTTGAGACCAACATCCGCAGCAAATTTAGCCCAGCCCCGAGTGAAGCAATATTTCTCCTCCTCCGTCTGCTCCAATTCCACAATCCAGGTCTCGCCGTAACTGGTTCTCAGCTTCGCATTTCCAGGCAGAATTTCTCGAAAACAGGCGGCGGTTGCTGCATAGAAATGAAAAACGAAGTTAAACGCAAGAAACTAACCCACTATATACTAGATTTGTTTCCTAGCGCATGCATGTACATAGAAACCATATCTGTAATTCCAGAAAAATCCCTGTTCTGATAATATTGAGATGGCTCGTCTTTTCATGTTTTCCAAATGAAAATACAAAACCATCATTTTTTTATTCCTTTTCACTCAAAATATTTTTTATTTTCATTTTCAACTTTTTTCTAGACCTACCTTCTCATCTTACAACTACATTCATCAAATTTATATTTAATTTGACATAAACTATCCATTATCTTTTTTAAATTAATAAAATATATATTTAATTCGAACCCATAATATAAACATAGTTGATTTATATGTAAATTATAATTGAATCTATAAAAGTGTAAATATTAAGCATATGAAGAGTAATAGTTGCTTCTAAAAAATCAATTGAAAATAATTTTATATGCATAAACTAATATATATATATATATAAATAAACAATATATACAAAGAGAGAGAGACACACACACAAATTAATATGAATTATATCACACACAGACGCGCATGCCCGCGTTACGCGCACACACACACATTGAATGTTTACTATTATTAGACATGGAGTTATTAAAAAATCAATTAAATGGTGTTGACTTACTAATAATAAAATATTTTATTTTTATAGCAAATTATATAAGGAAAATGTTGAGATGGCAAAATGGGATAAAAATAATTTATCTACATCATTGTCACATAGCAAACATTCTTAAAATAGGGGTTAACATTTTACTTTATATATATATATATATATATATTAGATTTTTCTATAGAAAATATTCATTAAATTTATTAGCACTTGATTTACCCAATTCTAATAATATACAGAAAAGAAAGAATGTTTTATATTTTTTCTATATAATATCATGTGCTTTGAAAAATTTATTATGATTGATTAAATCTTTACTTATTTATAATATTTTTATAAGAAAATAATTTTATTTATCCTCAATAAATAAATTATTTTTAAAAAATTATGTATATATACAGTTAAAAATAAAAATTTCATTACAAAGTAAATACTTTTATGCTATTAATATACTTTATATTCAATAATTTATATCACCTTGATTATACTAACTATCAAAAACTAAATGAATATACAAAGTAATGAAATTATCTAATAAATATTAACTTATTTTTATTTGAAGAGTGAGATTTTTTTCCTTTTTGATTTAATTAAATATTTTTATCTAGAAAAGCTTAAAATTTGTCCCAAAAAGTAGTTCATAACTAAGTTATTTCAAAAAAACAACCAATTTTTCATATTTAATAAATTCTTTGGCATTTATATACATACAATCATATTATTTTTAGTTGAAGTAATACAATATTGAATTATTTTTAATCAAATAAATAATATTCAATGATTTGATCAAATAAATTATTTTTATTTATTTATTAAATAATTATTTTCTAAGAAACTTTAAAAATAAAATTAAAATATTTAACAATTATAATTATCTCTTAACATCGTGACTGACTTAAAAAAATTTGCAACTTAGTTGTTGCTTATGAAAGAGAGAAATGAATATTTATGTAAAATATCAAATCTTCACTTCTTTATTAAAAAGCTAGAAGTTTGATAAATGAATGATTATAAATTAATTGATATGGAAGTCCTCAATTTATCAAAATCTTTAAATTTCAATTATTCTTATGATAATATTTTTAGATAAAATTATATATATAGAATATAACAAATAATTCCATTAAAGAATTTGTTTCAAATATAAACAATTACTTCCTATTACAACTATAAATTCTAAATTTTATTTTTATTTTTATTTTATTAATTTAAATCATTTGAGTTTTTTAGCAATATAATAACTTAGAACTTATTTTCAATTATTTTCAATAAATTCTTTTATGTGGGACATATATATATATATATAGTTGACATAGTTGAAAATTTTTATAATTTTTTAAATATGTAATTACACTATTTTATAATTATGTCGCATACATTTATTTTAATATTTTTTCTTATCATAAAAATATTTTACATGGATTAATTATGTGAGATAAAAAAAATTGATTGAAAGTAAGTACCATTTCATTATTTATAATTTTATATTAGAATTATAAACGAAACTTATGAGAAAGTGATATTTTATTTAAAATTGAATATTGAAAATTTACTTATTATTTTATTCATGTACCTAATATATGTTAATTGGTAATTTCAAAAATAATAAAATAATCACATAAATAAAAATAAATAAATTTCAAAGTTATATGGAATATTAAGAGATATTTTAGCTTATAAAAATTATATGTTACAAACTACTTATTGAATTAGTTATCAAATAATTAATAACCTAATGTAAGCTATTTTCATAGATAAAGTACAAAGATAATATATATTTACTCTAACAAAAAATATTTAACATTTAAAATTCTCAAATGTCATGAAAATTATAACTATAACTTCCACATTGTTAAAAAATAATACAAAAACACTTTATATTATAAATAAAAATATATTTGCTTATTTATCATACCAAAATATGTATGTATATATATATATATATATATCTAATTTAAAAGGTGTATTTTGCACTAATTTTATTTTCTTAATTCTTTTATTTATTTTTAAAATTTTATCATTTTATAAATTTTTTTTAATAATTTATGAACTTAGAGTGAGCAATTCTTGATATTCTTGAACTTATTTAAATATAAATTATCTTCAAATATAATATTTTTAATTGGAATATTCATATTATTTTATTCAAATAGTAATAGATTTTCTTTCATTAAATGCTAAAAATAATTACAATTCATGTTTTAGTTACATGAAGCAAAATAAATATTATTATAAAATAAATTATTTAATCATATAATCATTTTCGATGCATCATATCTAGCACATACTAGTATATATAATAATGTATGTATATCTAGACTATTATATATAGTACAGTTTTGTGCTTATTTAATTGTGTAATTTTGATTCTAATTGTGCAATTTTGTTCACATGTCAAATTCTTAGAATTTTGAGTTATTTTTATTGGTTGTTTATTTACTTTTATATTTTATTTTAATATGATTAACTTATCTATTATAATTAAAATATCATGTTATATTTATTCAGAATTGCAACATAGATTTCTATATCATAAGATAATCCAAAAAATATCTATTATCATATTTTTATATTACTAAATATGTTTGCATTTTTAAAAATATTTTATAAGTACAACAATTTTAAGTACTCTCGTCACAAAATTCTATCTTACAATTTTTTTTTATCACAAGATTAATAGATAAATATTTTATTTATTTTATATGTAAATCTTGTTACTCTACAATTGTTCTTTTTATATTTTATTTCCACATTATTCATAGTACAATTCTATATTTTTAGTTGATGACCTCTTTGCCCAATTGGTATAATATAAAAATATTATTCTCTTTTTAATTAATTTAAAGTTTATTTTATAGAGAATTTTTAATATTTTTTATAAAACATTTTTATATTATTTTTTTTATTTTTATTTCAAATTAATTACATATTTTTCTAATATACTTAAATATTTTATCAATGTTATTACTTTATTATTTCCTTAATATTTATTTAAAATTAAAGTTTTTATTGCCAACTTAGGATTGTAATTTTTATATTACTTTAAATCATCAACATGAAGTATTTTTTTATTCTAATTAATTATATTTTATTTATTTATTTTCAAAACTATTTTTAAATATTTTTGTATGTTCATATAAGAATTTATCTTTAATATTAAATTTTTATTTTACTATTATTTTAGCAGTAGCTCTCTCAATTCATCTAGATAAAAAAATTATATATACTTTATATTCGAGTAATATATCTTGAATAATATGATGTTGTGAAATATTTAAAAATATTATAATTTTATTAAGTTATTAAAATCATTTCAATTTTCTTATCAAATGAATGAAGAAATACTATATATTTTTCTATAAAATATTCATTAAATCAAATAGCACTTGATTTATCCATTTTTAATTGTTGACATATAAGAAGGAATTTTTCATTTTTTGTATATAATATCATATAAGTTTATTTTGATTCGTTGAACGTTTATTTATTATAATATTTTTATATAAGAAAATCATTTTATCTCTCTTTAATAAAAAATATTATGTATATACAACTAAAAATCAAAATTTCATTGGTAAGTAAATACTTCTTCACATTAATTGAAATATTTCATATTTAGTAATTTATATTCATTTTGATAATATTAACTATCAAAAATTAAATGGATATACGAAGTAATGAAATTATCTAATAAGTATGAGTTTTAATAAATATTAACTTATTTTTTCATCTAAAGAGTAAGATTTTTTAATTTAATTATAAATTTTTATCCTAAAGAATTTAAAATTTATCCAAAAAAATAGTCGATAACTAAGTTATTTCAAGACAACAAGCAATTTTTCATACTTAATAAATTCTTTTATATCTATATCCATATGATCATTTTATTTTTAGTTGAGGTAATATAATATTCAATTATTTCCAATAAAAAAATTATTACATTAATGAAAAAATATTCAATCATTTGAGAAATAAATTCTTTTATGTCTTAATTAGATAATTATTTTCTAGATAATTTAGAATTTAAATATATATTACATAATTTATATTAAATATACTTCAAAAGTAAAATTAACATACTTAACAATCATAGTTATATCTTAAAATTGTGATTTATTTAAAAAAAATTACAACTTATTTGTTGCTTATGAAAGAGATAAACAAATATTTATATAAACTATCAAATCATCACTTTTTTATTAAAGAGTTAGGAGTTTGAGAAATGAATAATTATAAATTAATTGATAAGTCGTTAATTTATTAAAGTCTTTAAAATTTAATTATTTTTACAATAATATTTTTTAGATATGTAAAATAATTTTAGATAAAACTATAGAATATAGTAATTTGGTTGAAGAATTTGTTTCAAATATAAATAGTTACTTCCTACAACAACCATAAATTTTGAACTTTATTCTTTTATAATTAATTTAATTATTTTCATTTTTCGTAATATAGTAATATAGAATTATTTTCAATTATTTGAAATAAATTCTTTTATATGTGACACATATATAGTTGACATAGTCAAACATTTTCAAAAGCTTTATAAATGACACTTAAATAGTAAATGATATTAATTTTTATATTTTTAATATATTTAATTACTCTATTTTATAATTATATAGCGTACATTTACTTTAATATTTTTGCTTATAATAATTCAAAAAAATATTTTTACATGAATTAATGATGTGAGATAAAAAAAAGTTCGACTTAAAATAAGTACGCATTTAATTATTCCTACTTTTTTTATATACTTATCAAAGAAACTATGAGAGATTGATATTTTATTTTAAATTGAATATTAAAAATTTACTTATTATATTATTCATGTACATAATATATGTTAATTGGTAATTTCAAAAATAATAAAATAACAACATATATAGATAAAACCAAATAAATATTACTTATCAGAATTATATAGAATATTTTAGTTATCAAAATTATAAGGAATATTAAGAGATATTTTAACATAAAAAATTGTATGTTACAATCTACTCAGGCCTCGTGTCCTTTTAGATATGGGATGTTTGGTGATAGGATGAAATGAGGGATGAAGAATGGTATCGGGATAATTTTATATTTTTTATTGGAAGTTTTCTTTGTGGGATAATATGAATGATAAAATAGATTGTTGTATTAAAAATGTTTACAGAAACATGCCCTATAAAACTTGGATAAATTATAAAAGACTCAAGTAACCCTAGTTAGCATATTTTTCGATTTAGCATAAAAAAATTAATTTTTCTCCATGTCAATACAACATTCAACTATTTCTTCTTTTTTCTATTTAGCATAAAGAAATTATTTTTTCTCCATTTCAATGTAACATTTTTACACAAATTATATATATCGGTCTTTCTTTTAATTATTTTAATCAAAATATTTTTTTAATATTAAATATTTTAAATTATTTTTAAAATTTTTGATTGGTGCCACAACCAGAAATTATTTGAAGTTGCAGCGCCAAATGAGTGATAAAACTATCACACCTCAAAAACAGGATGGCACATCCCACCAATAATATCTACAGTAATAGACCGAAAGCTTTATCAAGAGCTCTCATCCCACAAAGTAAAAATGGGATGAGGCAGGATATAGGCCTTCATCCTGCCTCATCCCTCAAAGTAAACATACCCTTATTGAATTAGTTTTCAAATCATTAATTACCAAATGTAAGTTATTTATAATGATAGATAAAGTACGAAGAGGTTATATATTTACTCTAACGAAAAATATTTAACATTTAAAACTCAAATGCCATGAAAATGTAACGGTAACTTCCAAATTATTAAGAAATTATACAAAAAGGCTTTATATTAAAAAAAATCTTTTGCTTATTTATCATATCAAGATATATAAATATAAGTTGTATGGGATGGCCCAACAGACCCGGCCCAATAGCTATTGATCCAAGAGTGTACCTCCAGGCCTATCTTGCCTTTGAGGCCTAGTCAAGTCATCAATTCTGATTGACCTCCCACTCACCTTATCGTCTACATAATAGGCAAGATCAGCGCCACTGGACTAGACCACGGATTGTGCACAAGTTGTCGCCCACGTCTAGAGCTAGTTCTGTGGTTGATCCTTATATCAACCAACTCGCTGCCAAACCCTTTCTTTGCCACATTAAATACCCTGACAGGTAGCATGCCTCCCTATTAATGGCGTATGCCACCTTAGTACCACCTATGTTGTTGCCCCTAACAAGAGGTGCACCACTAATATACTGTTCTATCCCTAAAAGTTAGAGATAAAGCCACTTGGAATAGTATAAGAATAAAAGATGACCTAAAGCTCCTTATATAAGGATAAGAGCCCTTTACACATGTTAAGAGCAACTTGGGTGTATCATTTCCCTAGAGAATGCTATAAATACCCTATCACCAGCCATTTCTAAGGTATGCCTTTTTTCATTGAATGCCTTCACTCTGTTGCTCACCTTATCTAGTCATTCACATATTGACTTGAGCGACAGAGTGCCATAGTTGATGGCACCTCACTAGCCTAACGTTTGCTTGTGATTGCAAATCTCAGTCCAAATGCTTTCGGAGTTGGACTACTCAACCAGACAGGTCGACATGCCCCAAATTTCAGCCCAATCCAGTAAAATACCAATTTTACCTTATCATTTGGCATTGTTTGTGGGAACTAGAGTATGTGATCAAAAAATGGTTAACATCAGGTGAGATGCTTTGGAGAGATAGGAGAATAGGAGGATTGCATCTCCATTTTCTTGACCTCCTCAAGAGTCAAATGCCCTAGGATCTAGTGTCCCGCTAGAGCAGGTGGTCACTTTGACCATGCCCCAGCTAATGCAACTGATTAGCGAATAGATCTCCGCTCAACTATCTGATGTCTTAAATAAATATGTAACTCCACAATCTCTACCTCTCAATGAGGGATTATACAGAGATAGCCATGGTTGACCAGAAACCAGGTAACCACTAATAAGATGCGAAGTCAACCCTAGGCATTTCCCTAGAGAAGAGGTTCAACCAGCCTTACATAGGAGGTTATAGATTCTGTTGATCTTTGCACTAGACCTATTCGAGCCTAGCAATGCAATAGGGCTGAGCACTTAAGGTCCCCAAGCAAACAGAAATATGTCCCAAGTAGATCGAAAAGAATGAGAGGAGGTATCCTACTTGGTGCAATAGTTGAACAGGTGCTTGAAAGAGATTTCGAGGAGAAATACTGAAAGGAACTTTCACCTGAAAGGGCCACAGAGGTTCTGTTGAGAAAGGAAATCCCCGTTTATGTAAGAAATAATCAATGAGTGCATCGCAATTGATGCCAAAGTTTCTACAGGACTCCTGCGATATGATGGCTCATCGAATCCTAATAAGTATCTAATGTCGTTTGAACATATTATGCAACTGCACGGCTATAGTGAATATATCTAGGCTAAGATGCTGATGACCACATTTCAGGGCATTCCATTTGATTGGTTTGTAAATCTTGAGTTAATGTCCATTTACTCATATGCTAGCTGTGCGATAAATTCTTACACCAGTTCACGAGTTGAAGGAAGGTAAAGCTTCCCCATACTCACTTATACATTGTCAAATAAAATAAAGTGGAGTCTCTGCGCAATTTATACACTAGGTTCAATATAGAAGTAATGAAAATTGACAACTTTAGAATTGAGTTTTTGATTGATGTGCTTTCTAGGGCCTTAGACATAAGGAATGTGTCAATACCTTGGTACATGAGTGACTCAAGTCGATAGAGGAGTTGTTTGACTTGGTAGAAAGATATATGGCCTAAGAGAAGATGAATAAGCTTAAATTTTTCAATCCTGAGGTTGACAAGGAGAAGAATAAGAAAAAAGATGATCGACAGCATAGGGAGGGTCGTTGATCTCCCATCAAATGTTTTCATGATTATACCCCGCTCAACCTCCTAAGAAAAGAGGAATTGTTTGCAATCTAGCAGATAACCTCATGAAAAAGCCTAGGAAGTTGACTGAAACTGAGGCTATGAGGAAGTTGAAGAAATATTGCCATTCTCATAAGCAAAACGACCATGATACAGAGGGCTATTTTAATTTGCATGATGAAATTGAGAGGCTTATTCAACAATGCCGCCTTAAGAAATATGTTAATGAAAATGCCCGTCTAGAGATGGGCAAAATCGACCAAACTTTTTGTAGAGAAAGGTCAGCTAGCTTAAGGAGAAAAGACAAAGGAAAAAAGCCTACCTAAGATCCCCACCTATCCATTCGATGAGTCATTGACATAATCGCAGAAGGTCCCAGTAGGGGGGACTCAAAATTTGCTAAGAGACAGACCCAATAGAGGTTAGAATCAACCAAGTCCACTCTAATCGAAACTGTTTACCAACTCTCCACCAGTGTAGAGCTAGTTTCCTTCATGGACGCCGACCTTGCCCATCTTGAAAATAAGGGAGCCAATAGCAAAGTAGACTGCCCCATAGTTGTATCTGTAGAAATTGTCAATTTTGAAGTAAGAAAGGTCCTGGTCGATAATGGCAGTTTAGCCAATATCATATTCTTGTCAACTCTGAAGAAAATGGATTTGGGACAGTTGAAATTTGAGCTGGTCCATACGTTACTGGTCGAGTTCGATTGGTCAAAAATCATACTAGAGAGATCTATCAACTTGTCTACATCATTTGGCGAAACCCCTCATAAAAGAACTCTCATGGTTAACTATCTAGTCATTGATGCTTTATTTGCCTACAATGTTATTTTAGGACGACCAACTCTAAACGATTTCCATGCTATCATATCGACTTACCACATAAAGGTTACGTTTCCAACCTTGGACAGCACAAGCAAGCGTTTATGTAATATTAAAGAGATGAGGTGCTGCTATGCCGTTTCAGTTGAATCGAGCAAGCAAAAGACCTAACCACAGCTGAAGACCTTGGGGGATGCCCTATAGCAGAACTCGAGGAGAAACAGGTAAGCATGTAAAGAAAGTTGGAGGACACTAGGGTCGACCCCATTAGGGAGTTCAAAATAATCGAACTAGAACCTGGGAACCTTGACAAGACTATTAGGATAAAAAATGACATGGGCAACCACATGGAATATCTTATGGTCAATTTTCTATGTAGAAACATCAACGTATTTGCATGAAAAGCATCCAACCTCCAGGGAATTGATCCCAGCATCATCATCTACCTCCTCAATGTAGACCCCTTGTACAAGCCAATAAAGCAAAAGACAATGACTTTCAATGCAAAGAGGTGCCAAATCATCAAAGAAGAGGTCAACAAGCTCTTAGATGTAAGATATATTATAGAGATCTAATACCCTTCTTGACTTTGTAATGTAGTCCTTATCCCTAAAAATGAGGGGAAGTGGCGTATGTGTAATGATTTCACTAATTTAAATAAAGCTTGTCCTAAAGGTCCTAACTCCCACCTCGTATAGATTTGCTAGTTGATTCTACTATTGGATGTAAATTATTGTGTATGATGGATGTCGTTCAAGGTTATTATCAAATATTCATGGCACCAAAAGATAGGGATAAAACATCTTTCATCATTCTAAATGGGGTGTACCATTTCCTGATCATGCCTTTTAGGCTCAAAAACGCAGGGCAGCTTACCAACGACTGGTCAACTTTATGTTCAAAAATGAAATTGAGAAGTTTATGGAGGTTTATGTTGATGACATAATTGTCAAGACAGAAAGAGTCAAAGACCATCTATTTGACCTCAACTATATGTTCTCTATACTGCAAATGTTTAGCATGAAGCTCAACCCTAATAAATGCACTTTTAGGGTTTAAGGAGGTAAGTTCTTGGATTACATGGTTAGTTAGAGGGGCATTGAAGCACATCTATAGAAAATTCAAGCATTATTAGATATTTCCCCACCTTGAATAGTTTGAGATGTACAACTTTTAGTTGGGAGGATTATAGCACTTGGCAAGTTTATCGCTCAATTTGTCGACAAGAGCTTACCTTTTTTCAAAATCCTTAAAAATGCAAAGAAATTAGGTTTCCAATTGATAGAATAGTGTGACTAGACTCTACTCGAGTTGAAGCAATACATATCTTCACTACCTATGCTCGCCAAATCAGAACTAGGAGAAGTTTTACACCTCTACTTAGCTATATCTGCTTAGTTTTTGGTTTCGACCTGGAGCAAAAATTATCCACCTGTCTAGTATTGTAGCAAAGCAGTACAAGGCCTAAAACACAACTCCTTGAAATTGAGAAATTCGCTCTTGCCTTAGTCACTGTTGCATAAAAACTGCAACCGTACTTTCGATCCCATGCAATCATAGTATTAACAAGTCAACTATTAAAATAGGTGTTTTCAAAGATAGGCATGTCAGGAAGATTGACTAAGTGAACTATCGAATTGGGAGAATTCAATATCATTTTTCAACCTCGAACAACCATTCAAGCACAGGTTTTATTTTATTTCATCATCGAGCGACTCGACCTACCTGATCACAATAATGGCGCATCTCTTGTACGTACTTTGCATGTCGATAGGTTAGTAATCGCCATAGGAGAAAGGATAGGTGTTTCACTCCGCTTTCCTCTAGTGAAGGAATACGATTTTACAATTAAGCTCGACTACTAGGTCACCAACAATAAGGTAGAATATGAAGCCTTTTTCACGAGAATGAGAATGGCAGAAAACTGTGGAGTTGAGCACCTGGCGACAATTATAGATTTCCAACTAGTTGTAGAATAGGTCGAGGGAAACTTTGAGGCTAAGGACTTGACCATGAGCTAGAACTTGGCCGAGGTAAAAAGACTACAACAGTCATTCAAAAAATTCACCCTCAACCAGGACCCTAATTGGAGAACGAGTGCACCGACGCCCTATCCAAATTTGCCAACTTGACAAGAGGGATAAGTAACAGAACAATAACATTTCTGGTCATGAGTAAACTATTTATGGGCACTTTTGATGAAAATTTTGTGGGAAACATTGAAAAAGCCATTCCTTCTTAGAAGGATGTAATAAAGCTCTACTTAGGTCAAGGCATAGTTCCTAAAGATAAAAATGAGGCATCCAACTCAAAGGTCAAACAACCACATTTACTCTTGATGAGCATGGTTAACTTTACAAGAGGTCGATATTCGGACCACCCCTAAGGTGCTTGGATCTAGATCAAGCTCATAAGCTCTTACAAGACATATATGCAGGCATTTGTGGAAATCACTCGAGAGGACGATCCCTAGCTCATAAGATCATCATATATGGATATTTCTAGCCAACACTGTTGAAGGACATCGTTGACTTTGCCAAAAGGTGTGAGTCCCGCCAAGTTCATTCAAACGCACCACATTAGCACGTTATGTTGACAGTAAATGTCCAAGTCACATGACTATTCGACCAATAGGGATCAACATAGTGTGGTCCTTGCTAAGGACATCAAGCTAAAGGAAATTTATTATTGTTGCAGTTGAGTACTTCACCAAATGGGTCGAGACAGAAGCAGTTCCAAAATTAAACAATATGGTTATCAAGAACTTCATCTAGAAGAATATTATCTGCTATTTTGGTCTCCCTAAGGTCCTCATCTTAGATAATGACACCCAATTTCAGAACAAAAGCATAAGAAATTAGCGTGAAGTTTTAGGGATTCACCAACACTTTACTTCAGTCGGGAACCCTCATTTTACGGCTAGATGAAAGTAACGAACAAAATCATTCTTGACCATCTCAAAGCCTAACTAGAAGAAATCGAATTGAGTTGGGCAAACAACCTCTCCAAAGTATTATGGGCACACAAAACTACCCCTCGTACAACCACAAGTCATAGCCCTTATAGCTTGGTCTATGGTTCCAAAGCAGTTATCCCTTTTGAATTGATAC
>JACGDI010000695.1:39374-87741 GCA_014898725.1 Jacaranda copaia
TTTTTTTTTTTTACTTTTAGATAGCTTGTGAAGTGTACCTTAACCTTCAAACTTTGTACTTAGACAAAAAAAAATTTAAAAAAAATTAATTTCATTAAAAATGAAATGAAAAACTAATATGGTTCAATTAAACCGTGAATGGTTCACTAGTTCATCGCTCCACCTAATTGGTCTAAATGGTTCTTAAAAATATGACATTTTTTCAATTTTTGATAAAATCGGATTGATTCCCCGATCGATTGACGATCCGACCAATCCAATCGGTTGGTTCGATTCAATTTTATAAACAGTGCATACACGACATATTTGTTTTCAACATCACTTGTTTTAGTAGTTGATTAATCAAGACAACAATAGAGTGGGATTAAAAATAGGGCCTTAATTTCCCAGTTGCAGTAACCAAAGCAAGAACGAACTTTTTGATCTTCAGGTAATTATGCTGTGGGCCTCACAATGCTACTATAGTATATAGGTCAGTGGGTGTCGTGTCTGGTTGAGATAAGAACTAAATTGATTGCTGTCGATGAGATTGCCTAATAAATATGCAAAACTTCTATGACTGCAAGCTTAGCTTGCATCGCCAGTGTTGATAAGTATTATTTCAATTCGATCAAGGACTAGTTATACTTCTCCATCCATTGAAACTTCTTCATATTCCTAAGGATTTTGAAAAATAATAGGCTTTTGTCCTCTAGTCGAGCAATGAATTACCCTAGAGTTATGATTCTTCCTACCAAACGTTGCACGTCTCTAAATGTTTGAGGAGGTGGGATATCCAAAATTTCTTGGATCTTTTGTGGGTTTGTTTGTATTCCTTTTTGACTACCTATGTATCCCAAGAATTTTCCCCCTTTCACCTCGAATGTGCATTTTTTTGGATAAAGTTTCATACCAAATGTTCTCAAAATTGAAATATATAACTAAGTTTAGCTAAATCGTTTTGCTCTTTTTCTATTTTAATAATCACGTTATCAATATAGACCTCCATGGTCTTTCTGATCTCATTTTTGAACATGAAATTTACAAATCTTTGGTCAGTTACGCCGTATTTTGGAGCCCAAAAGGTATGACTAGAAAGCAATATACGCCATTAAAGACCACAAAAGAAGTCTTGTCCCTATCCTTAGAGGCCCTACAAATTTGATATTAGTTTTGGAATGTATTCATATTATTTAAAATATCAAAACTAGTAGTATAATCAACTAATAAATTTATGTGAGGTAGCAGGTATGGATCTTTAGGACAAGTTTTATTCAAATCAGTAAAGTCATTACACATTCTCCATTTTATTTCATTCTTAGGGACAATGACTACTACATTACAAAGCTAACTTGGAAATTAGATTTCTACAATACACCCAGTCTTTAAGAACTTATGGACCTCCTCCTTAATGGTTTGGCATCTTTCAGTATTGAAGGTCTTGGTCTTCTGTTTGACTGGCTTGAATGAAGGGTCTATATTTAAGTGGTGGACGATGATGTTAGGGTCAGCTTTTCAAAAAAAAATATTAATATTTTTTTAAGGAAATCGACCATTAAGCACAACATGTTGCTCTCCAGATTAATCCTAATCCTTATAGTCTTGTTGAGATTCCTAAGCTCAAGCTCGATAGTTTTGAACTCCCCGACAAATTCGACCTTAAAGTGTTTTAGCTTTCTTTTCTTGCTTTGCTATCCCTTCTCGAGTTCCATTACTAGGACATCCCTTGAAGGTTTTAGCTTTGGTAAAGTCTTCTATTCATTCACCTCGACTAAGATTGTGTATATCACCAAATTTTCTTCATATTGTAAAGTAATTCACCAGTCCCAGCAGCTGTCAAAAACTTGACCTTTATGTGATAGGTTGAGATAATGACTCTAAAGTTATTTAGCATTAGTCATCCAACTATAGAATCATAAGCAAATAGTGCATTAATGACTAGGTAGTTCATTGGTGTGCTTCTCCAAATGAGGTGGACATGTTTATAGACCCTTTAGGGATGATCTCAGATCCCTTAAATCCGACCAATGGGTTGTGTACAGGCTCAAATTTTAGCTTTCCCATGTTCATTCTCTTCAGTGTTGACAATTCGTAGAGCTGCCATTGTTAACCAAGACCTTCCTGACCTTAAAGTTGGCTATCTTAACTGACATAACATGGGGGCAATCCAGCTTATTTTCAGCACCTTGGTTTTTGATGTGCGAGAGGTCAGAGTAGAAAAAAGAGATGGGTTCTGTGTCGGTAGAGAGTTGGAAACTATTTTGATCGAAAAAGATTTGGTCGATTCCAACCTCCCTTTATTCTGCCTTTTCGTTGACTTAGAGTCCCTTCTAATTTGGCCTCTATTAATGGTGTTAATCACACCCTTGAGGAATAGGTACGGATCATGGGCAGGCTTCTTTCGCTTGTCTTCTTTCCTTGGACTAACCGATCTTTCTCTATGAGGAGTCTGGTCGATTTGGCTAGTTCTTGTCTAGCTTTTTCATCAGTAAATTTTTCAAATGTTATTATCAAATTAACCTTTCAATCTCATCATGCAGAATGAAATAATCCATCATGCCATGGCTTTTTTACTTGTAGAAGTGATAGTATTTTTTGGATCTCTTCATTGCCTCAGTCTTAGTCAACTTCTTAGGCTTCTTGATGAGGTTATCGAGCTAAATAGCAAACAACACATCTTTTTTGGCAATGTTTAGTGGTATGTAGTTGTGAAATCTCTTAATAGGAGATCGATGACCATGTTTATGTTGTTTGTCATCCTTCTCCTTGGCCTTTTTGTTGTTGTTGTGTGGATTGCCATATTTGAGTTTGTTCATATCCTTCTAAGTCATGTACCTCTCAGCAAGGTTAAGTAGCTCTTCTATTGTCCTCAGTCTCTCTTGGACCAGTGGTTAGCGCATTCTTTATGCCGAAGACCCAAGAACAACACATCAATAAGAAACTCCATTTGGGGGCTGTCAATCTTCAATACCTCCTTGTTGAATCTAGTGAAAAAAATCTTGAAAGAACTCTCCCTTATTCAATTTAACTATATGCAAATGAGTATGGGGGAGTTTTGCTTTCCTTCAACTAACAAACTGGTGAAGAAACTTGTCACAAGGCTGGTTAAATGAGTAAATATATGCTAGCTCCAACTTGACAAACTAGTCGAGTGCAATACCCTAAAATGTTGTGACAACATCTTTACATTGATGTACTCATTATGCCTGTCGAACTGCATTATGTGTTCAAATTAGAGTAAGTGCTTATTCGGGTTGGATGAGCCATCATATCTTGGCAGATTGATTGGGACTTTAGCATTGACAGCTATGTGCTCATTGATTATCTCCTTGATGAAAGGTGATTCTCTCTCATGGCATAGTTGGGGTGTCTTATCAAAGTGAGGGTTTCTCTTGGAAATCTCTTCCAAGTGTCTGTTCAGTTGTTGCACTTAGTGGGATACCTCTTCTTACTTTTCTCTATCGGCTAGGGATAGATTTCTATTCACTTGAGGTCTTTGCGCTAGACTCTATCACGTTGTTAGGCTTTCGAGTGAAGTGATCTATGAAATCAGCAACTTCTAAATGTTTGATTTGCAGTATATATTTTGTTTTTGTTAATGAATCATGAGAAATTGAATTGTTGCCATATTGATCTTTTCATGCAAGAAATATGCAACTGTCATTATTTTGTCATCTACTTGGTGAAGTTTTAAAACTTAAGAAACTAAATATCTACTAGACAGATTAAGGAGGAATCCATGAAAGGATAATTTTCTTGTAGAGCATTTGTAATATCCTTGTAAATTCATTTTTGGGGATGAAAATAACTACACCCATGAGGTTTTAAGAAGATGAGTTTGTTTTTCAAAATAACCATTTTGTAACGCCCAACCTATTGTTAGTTTTGATGAGATTAAGAGGGTGTTTGGATGAGCTTATAAGTTCCTCAAAACATCTTATAAGATGTTTGAGAACTTATAAGATGAAAAGGTGTTTGGTAATTTTCTTTAAAAAAGTGCTTATAAGCTCCTAAAATAAAATGTTAGAAGCTTATAAGCTCTTTTTAAAAAAGTGAGGAGTGCTTAACTTATTTTAAAGATCTTAACAAGCTGGCTTAAATTTAATCATATTAATTACAAAAATATCATTATTAACATCTTATAAGCTTCAAGATATTATTTTATCCAAACACTTTAAGAACTTATTTTTCAAAAAAGATCTAATATCTTATAAGCTCCAAAAACATCTTATAAGATATAAAAGCTTATAAGCCCTTTTAAATAAGATTATCCAAACACCCTCTAAGTAATTATGCATGACAAGTTCATTTACAACTCTAGTAAAATTTAATGTCCACATCTTGTTAGGAATAAGCAATAAAATCCAATCTAGTTTTATATGCTGAGTGGTTGCTGAGGTTCTTGTTTTTGACTTGAATGGAGTAAAATGGGGTCTTTTGTTCGATAATTTTGTGTGCATAATTTGATAAACTTGATTTGCAACGCTTACCATCTTTTTTGTCTTAATTGGGACAGTAGCCAATCTCTAGAAATTAATCTTATTCCGTATGTATCCCTTAGTCGTTTAGGGTGGAATTTGTATCTTCAAAATTAGTTGAATAGTTTTGGTGTTGAGCATTTGAAATTAGAGAATTTTTACTCTAAATGAGACCTGTTATATGGGAATTTTGTTGCTTTAAATTAACCTTTTGATAATATGAATGTTGCCTTTGTATAAAGTTAAGTTTGAGCTTAGGTTTCTAGTTACTGATCACTAGCCGTTGATTCATTATTTGAGGGAAATTGTCACAATTTATTTAGGAAGTGATGGTTATTGAAATTGTCATTACTTTCTATATTAACCCTTGTTATTAGGTTTAAAATGAATGTTACTTTGGTTGTTTATAGCATTGTGATCTTAATAGTTTATTTGTTTTTCTCTATTGGAAGGAGTAACGTAGTTGTGCTAAAAAAAAAATGCTAAAGTCAATTTATTAGAGAAATCACTTCAACATTTGGTTCCCATTATATTCTGGTTGTGGAAGTCCGCTGTTGATATTGCACTTATGTCAACACTATTGCTAATACTTATATATGAAGATATCTTGCTCATTTGAACTTATGTAGAGTAGTACTTTGAAGGTAAAAACTATGAAAATGCACTTTGGAGTATAATGAAGCACTTATTTATCTTGTTCCATGAAGATAAAGTGTACTTTCGGATAAAAGCACTTATTTATTTTTATCTTTTAAGGGCTTTTTCATTATTTAAGATTTAGAAATATGCACTACAAATAAATTAGGTATCCACAATGATAACTATGAAATTAATTTCACTGTTATGACTATAAACTATTGCTACAAATTTTTATAGTAAATATAATATTTTTAATAATAGGTAATAAAAACTATTAGTTATCAATCCATAACCTTGTTTTTTATGCATTATCTAAAGAAATTTTTGAAGAGTATAAAAAATTATATGGTCCTACACAAAATCTATACTACAAATCAAATGCTTAGAAGTTGCTAATTTTGTAGATCACTTCACCGATCCATTTGAGCCTAACAGCACAATAGGGTCAAGCAGCAAAGACCTCAAGCGAACAAAAATCTATCCTAAGCTGATCGAGAAAAGTGAGAAGAGGTGTCCCACCAAGTGCAACAACTAAACTGACACTTGGAAGAGATTTTTAGGAAGAACACTAAGAGGAACCCTTATTATGATAATGCACCCCAACTTCACCACAAGAGAGAATCGCAATTCATATAGGAGATAATTGATGAGCACATAATTATCGATGCTAGAGTCCTAATCAATCTATTGAGATATGATGGCTCATCCAACCTGAATGAGCACATACTCCAATTCAAACACATCATGTAACTCCATGGGCATAATGAGTATATCCATGCAAAGATGCTCATCATAACATTTCAGGGTATTGCACTCGATTGGTTTGTCAAGTTGGAGCTAGCATCAATTTACTCGTATGAACAGCTTTGCAACAAGTTTCTCTACTAGTTTGCTAGTCAAAGGAAAGTAAAACTCCCCCATACTTATTTGCACATAGTTAAATAGAATAAGAGAGAGTCCTTTTGAGATTTTTTTACCAAATTCAACATGGAAGTGTTGAAGATTAACATTCCCCGAATAGAGTTTCTGATCGATGTATTATTCTTAGGTCTTCAGTATACAGAATGTGCTAATGCACTGGTCTAAGAGAGACTGAGGATAATAGAAGAGTTGCTCAACCTCGCTAAGAGGTACATGATTCATGAGGATATGAACAAACTTAAATATGGCAATCTAAACAACAAGAAGAAGACTGCTAATGAGAAAGATGACAAATAGTACAAAGATAGTCACTGATCTCCTATTAAGAGATTTCACGACTACATACTATGGAACATTGCCAGAGAAGAGGTCCTATTTGCCATTTAGCATGATAACCTCCTCAAAAAGCCTAGGAAGTTGACTGAGATTGAGGTAACAAAGAAATCCAAAAAATACTGTCACTTCGATAGGTAAAAAGGCCATGGCATTGAGGATTATTTCAATCTACATAATGAGATTGAAAGGCTAATTCGACAAGGACACCTGAAAAAATTTATCCATGAGAAAACTAGATAGGAAATGAGCCAAATCGTCCAGACTCTCCTAGATAAAAGTTGGTTAGCCCAAGGAAAGAAGATAAGGGAAAGAAGCCTGTCCATGATCTGTACCCACCCCCATAGGGGTGTGATCGACACCATTGCTAGAGGCTCGATGGGAGGGGATTCTAAGTCAAGAAAAAGGAAAAATTAAAGAAGGTTGGAATTGACCAAATCTTTTTCGGTAAAAATAGTTTTCCAATTCTCCACTAGTGCAGAACCCATCTCTTTTTCCAACTTCTACCTTGCACACATCGAAAACCAAAGCACTGATAATAAGCTAGATTGCCCTCTTGTTGTGTCAGTTGAGATAGCTAACTTTGAGGTTAGGAAGGTCTTAGTCGACAATGGTAACTTCGCAAACATAATTTTCTTGTCGATAATGAAGAGAATGAACATGGGGAAACTGAAGTTTAAGTTGTGCACACCTCGTTGGTTGGATTCAGGGGATTTGAGATCATCCCTGAAGAGTTTATAAACTTATCCACCTTATTTAGAGAAGTATCTTGATGAAGAATGCTCATGGTCAACTACCTAGTCATTGATTCACCCTTTGCTTATAGTTCTATAATTGGACAACTAATGCTAAATGAATTCATAGATATAATCTCAACCTATCACATGAAGGTTAAGTTTTTGACAATTGTTGGGAGTGGTAAGCTGCGTTGCAATATGAAGCAAGCTTAGAGATGTTACACAATCTCGATCAAGGCAAATGAATAAAATGCTCGACCAAAACTGAAATCCTAGGGGGATGTTCCAGTGACAAAACCCGGGAAGGGACAACAAAATAAGAAGAAGGAGTTGAAGGAGACTAGGGTCAAACGTATCGAGGAGTTTAATACTATGGAGCTCGAGCTTGGGAATCTTGATAAGGCCATAAGGATTGGAATTGATTTGGAGAGCAACATAGAGTGCTTAATGGTCTATTTCCTCAAAAAGGAATGTTGATATTTTTGCTTGGAAAGCTACCAACCTATAGGGAATTAACCCCAGAATCATCATCCACCACCTAAATGTGGGCCCTTATTCAAGCCAATTAAGTAGAAAACCAAGACCTTCAATGCTGAAGGATGCCAAATCATTGAGGAGGAGGTCAACAAGCCCTTAGAGGTAGGATACATTGTAGAAATCCAATATCTTGCGTTAGTTTTGTAATGTAGTCCTTGTCTCTAAGAATGAGGAAAAATGGAAAACGTGTAATAACTTTACTGCCTCGCATAAATTTATTAATTGATTTTACTACTTGTTACGATCTTTAAAATATGATGGATGTGGATGCATTCCAAAGCTATTATCAAATTTTTATAGTCCCTGAGGACATGGAAAATACCTTTTTTGTGGTCCCTAATGACGTATGCTGCTTTTTGGTCATATCTTTTAGGCTAAAAATATGGGTGCAACTTACCAAAGACTTATGACCTTTATGTTAAAAAATGAGATTGGAAATACCATGGAGGTCTATGTTGATGAGATGATTGTTAAAATAGAAAAAGAGAAAAACCATTTAACTAACCTCAGTTATACATTTTCAATTTTGCGAGCATTTGGTATGAAACTTAATCCAAACAAATGCACATTCGGGGTGAGATGAGGGAAATTCTTGGGATACATAGTTAGTTAAAGAGGAATAGAGGCAAACCCACAAAAGATCCAAGCAATTTTGGACATCCCACCTCCTTAAACAGTTAGAGATGTGCAGTGTTTGGTTAGAATAATCATAGCTCTAAGGTAATTTATTACTTGACTAGCGGACAAAAGCCTACTATTTTTCAAAATCCTTAGGAATGCAAGGAAGTTCTAATGGATGAAGCAATGTGACTAGGCCTTGATCGAATTGAAATAATACCTATCAACATCACTGATGCTAGCTAAGCCTGCGAATAGAGAAGTTTTGCATATTTATTTAGCAGTCTCATTAGTGCAATCAAGTCAATTCTTCTCTCAACTAGACACAACACCTACTAATCTATATACTATAGCAGTAAAGCATTGCATAGCCCAGAACACAAATACTTGAAGATCAAAAAGTTCATTCTTACTTTGGTTACTGCAGCTAGGAAATTGAGGCCTTACTTTCAATCCTACTGTATTATTGTCTTGATGAATTAACCTCTGAAACAAGTGCTATCGAAACTAGACATGTTAGGTAGGTTGACAAGGTGGGTCATCAAGTTAGAGAAATTCAACATCACCTTCTAGTCGTAAACTGCTATAAAAGCCCAAGTATTAGTAAACTTTGTAGCAAAATGACTCAACTTGCCCAATGCAATAAACCAAGATTCCCTTTTGTAAACTTTGCATGTCGATGGCTCAGCAACTTCCTCAGGAGAAGGATTAGGTGTTTCCCTACACTCTCCACAAGTTGAGGAGTATCACTTCACCATTAAACTCGACTCCCCCATCATCAATAATGAAGTAGAGTATGAAACCCTTCTTGTTGGTATGAGGATAGCCATTGGATTATAGCCCAGTATGGATTATAGAATAGTACACTACCAAACAACTTACTCCATCATCAGAAACATTTTTATGCAGCTAATAAAATAATTAAATTTTTATATATACACATACACACCAACAGTTTGTTCATTTTAAACCCTTGACTTCATGCTAATAAAATATTAATATAATAGAATCACAACATTAAAACATAGACATTTAATAAATGAAAATTTAAAATTATTAGTTTGTTTACAAATATTATATTATTAACAACAACACATAAGGAATATACTAAGAAGGTATTGGGCTAAATTAATTTAAAAAGTCTTATAAGCTCATACATGTCATAAAATATTTTTGAAACTTAAAAGATGCTATATATTTTTAAAAAAAATAAATTCTTAAAGTGTTTAGATAAAAGAAGATCTTGGAGCTTATAAGATATTTTTGTAATTAAAATGATTAAAATTAAAAAAATTTGTTAAAATCTTAAAAATAAGATAAGAACTTTTTACTTTTTAAAAAAAAATTATAATGATGTTGGTGGGATTTGTTTATCAATGGATTGGCCTCTAGCCCAATATAGTCAACTAGAATGCAAGTAAGATAGAATATTTGGATATGAGTGGGTCGAGTCTTGCAACCAATAACAAACATTAGGCTTGCTGATGGGTCTTCGGCTAAGGCAGTTCCACGAAAAATGTCCTAGGCTATCTTCACATCGGATAGATAGGCACTTTGTCTCTTATTTGCCACTATCCTACCTTAGGGGCCTCTCCTCATGCTGTGAAGGTTTAAGGGTAGCACTGGCAACTGGTTCAAGCTGATTATTATACTTGTTGAGAGTAGCTGATAGCTAAGCTGAAATTTAGATTGATATCTGCTCGCTTATCAGTTGCACGAGTTGACACATAGTTAGAGTGACTACTTGTTCTAACTAGCAGCTAGGTCTAGCCACATCTTGCTTTTGTTAAGATTGAGGATGAGAAAAAGTTGGGGATTTTTTGTTCTCCTCACTCTCAAAAGCGACTTGCCTTGTGTTAACCATTTTTTCTCAATTATGAACTTGAAAACCCGTAGACGATGCCAAATAATAATGGAGTAGTGCAACTAATAGCACACATCAAGCTAGCTGAGGAGCCCTCAACTAAGACATTCCGACACTCAAGTCAGTATTTAGTCGACTATAAGATAGAGCAACAAAGTGAGGGCTTTTGAGTGATAATGGGCATACTTTGTTGAAGAGTGGCAATACAGTATTTGTAGCCTTTTTGGAAAGGTTGATATGCCAATGATACCTTTGCATATACAGAGAGGGCCTTCGTCTTCACCTAAGGACCTTTAGGTCTACTCCATTTTGTGTACTATTTCAGATAGCGCCTCCTCTAGCTCTATAGGACATGGCAATATGAAAGAGGTGCGCACTACCCTGGTGCTACAAAAAGGTGGTATTAGTAGAGGCATGCATCCTTAATACAGAGGCAAGCCACCTGCTAGAGCATTTAATACGGCTGAGATGGTGGTCATAGGGCTATTCTGAACTACTTCAATCAATCTTTTAGGGTCGAGATGAATACTCGTCAATGAGCTACCTGTGCATGCTTTGGGCAAACAGGCAAGGGGTCAATACTCGTGCTAGTGGAATGGCTTAAATGAGATTGGACTTGGTTGATCACATAGTCGATTACTAATGGGCTGGGCCTGACAGTCAGTTGGATTGTCCCACGTTATGTCTTTTGCCTGGTCAGATGTTATTAGGTTGGGCTTGTTGAGCTATCTCATATTAGTTTTAATAGTGAATTATGGTTTTTGTATTTGAGTATGCTATAATGATGTAGATATAGGCTTTAATCTTACATTAATGTTGGGCTAAACTTAAAATCTTATTCTATATATCATTTGAGAAACCCTCTTTGAATGGGTCAAGCCTAAAATTTTAATACTTCAATTGGTTAAGATTCAATCCATGCATCCAACCCGACCACCCAACCAAACAAGCACACAATTTATTTGGGTACTCGATGTGTTGGACTGGTATGTGAATTATCCATCATTAAAATTTATTCCAATTAAGATTTAAGGCCACCTCAAATATTAGTTTTGAATTTCTAGTTGTATTACATCAAAACTTTAAAAACTTCTGTATTTCATTCCTGTAATTAAATAATATTTTATTTGAATGTCAGACATGATATATGTTAGATACAACACTTTTATTTGGTGGGGGGGGAGGGGCTATAAAAGGTTACAAAGAGCATGGGGTTTAGATGATAATTCATAAACTAAATCAAAATTTATAAAGAAAAAAATCAACACGGCTAATATCATGTTGGACGCATAATTGATGGTATGTCAGATACAAACTAAACGTTTCAACAAATGATCTCTTTTTCATATAAATATTCTTTCTCCTTGAATACATGATATATAAATCAGACTAACGAAACTCCAACATAATTATTGTTATGAACTTATTTTCTTTGTACTATCAACGATATCTTTGTAAATTTATCACAAATTACTTAGAATTATATATGTATGTGTTTGTGTATTTATCTATTAATATTAATTAGTTTATCATAATCGTAATATCCTAAATGCCATACTCATATCACATTGTGTCTATATCCATGCTTTTATGTATATATAATAAATTTTATACTTTGCACTATATAAACTGCACAATTACCATCATTATTAAAATTTATTTTATTCAAACAAATTGAATAAATTGAGCTATTTTTAGAATAAAATTTTACATTTATAAATTTTTGAAACTTATAGCATCTTTTAGCATAAGTTAGTCAAACATTGTCTAACACGACGAATTTCTCCTAATCATACGATCAAGCATCCACTATCCTGAAAAATAAAGGTAGAAGAAAAGGAGAATAGAATGCTATTCCTACTCAAAATTTAATGTCTATATCATTAAAGTATTAATTTGACAAATAGATGCCCTTAACTAAGACTTGATTGTGGATTAGATTAACACAACATGTCATGTTTAAGATTAATTTAGTCCCAATCAGCATATATAGCATCGTGTCAGAAAAAGTAAAGATACTTTAGATTATCTAATTATTACTAAATTATAAAGGGGGTGAAACCCATAAAATTCTTTGAGTGTCTTTGTCCTATTGTCCTTTTTCACTTTTAAGTTTTCTCCACCAAGCCCTAGCCAATTCCACCATTGCTTTTCCAAACTTAATATGCTTTAATTTATAAATGGCCAAGAACAAAAGGTGTTTCATTTCCTCATCAAGCTATTCCAAATGACAAGTGGAAATGGAATTACTTTTGTAAATGTCCCTTGTAACTTGTCCAATTCTTATTTGTAAACAAAAAGAATAGTTTTATAGAAAAATTAACTTTGTTTCTAATTTGTTATTTATATTAATATCATACAGACTTGTGCATCTTTGTCGGCTCACAACTACCTATCAATGTATATTTCAAATTTAGAAGTTAAGATACTTTGATGACTTGAAAAAACCTTTCTTACTATTTTATAGAACCACAGATAAAATTTTCATCACTTGTGATTTAATGCTTCCAAATTTATTGATTTTTTTTTTTTTTGCATCTAAAATCAACCATTATTTTGCATTGAACAATTTACAACGTCATTCATCTTCAAAATAATTGTGGCATTGTTCACCATATTTTCTATTTTTGCACCACTCGTTCTTGTGATGATATGATGTCGAAAATAATTTTTATCCAAACATTAATAATTTCACCTGTATCTCTAAAATAACTTTAATGTCATGGCACTATTCATTTACTCTTTTTGCTAAATTTCATATTTAAACATATTGACAATTAACCATGTAATTCTAGAAGAATATTGTCCAAGAAAAGTAATATTAAGTATACCCAATACAAGATATTTGCAAGTTAATGAAATACAAAATATTTATTATAGGAAAAGGAATGGAGTTGAGTGAGAAGAAAGTGGTAGAAGAATATTGTCCGAAAAAAGTAAAATCAAGTATATCCAATACAAGATACTTGCAAGTCAACAAAATACAAAATATTTATTAAAGGAAAAAATTGGAGTTGAGTGAAAAGAAAATGGTATTCTTCCTGTCAGTTTGAATTACATGCATGGAAAAAGGAAAAATCAAGATTCTAAAATAGTTTAATCTAAAGAATTCATTTTCTATACAAAAGCCATGATTGCTCCTTTAGTTGCCTTCAAAAAGCATCTAATGCAACAAGCTTTCAATTGTGGGCAAGAGCATGGCATGCCAGAGATGTGCATCTCTTAGGAAACTTTGGCTATGTTTGGTTATGTTTTCGAATAGAAAATTTTAATTCTCAAAATATTTTCAAATAAATATAAAATTTTTTGTGGTTAATATCAAAATAATGTATATTTTTTTTTCTAAAATACAATCTGAAAACATATTAGTTATTACAAGTATATATGTTGCATGTCTATCATTTCATATATACATAATCAATTAATTATTAAGTATATGACATGAAAAATTCACTTTCAACCTATTGATTCAATGAAAAACTGTAGCACCCTAGTCGGGAAAGGGACCTGAAATAAGACACTACTCATTCAAATTTAATGCATAGTACCAAAAGATAACAATCGAAATCTAATGCATAGTGCTAAAAGATAATGATCGAAATAAGCTTAAACTACAAGGCCGAAAACATATAAATAATTACATACGAGGAGGTAATGTTTAGCCTACACAATCAATTTTACACAACATTCCCAAATGTCTAGGTAATTAAGAGTCGAGTGCAACTATGTCAAGTCCATGAGTACATAAACACCTCATCTATTACAAAACTATGTACACCAGCACTTGGGCAAGCAATAAATTTATTGCCCTCCATCAAATCCTATTTAGGAAAGAATTAGGAATAATAAGAGGGGCAAGTCCTAGGGATTTAGTGATGGGGTACCATAAGGGGTCAAGTTAGGATTTACCTCTAACTATTTGTAAGTTAGGATCGTGAGTTGGTACTAGTTGGTAGACCAGTCGCCATCAATCCATTCCGCCCTATTGTCTTTCCGAACCTAGTCCCTACTCAAACTTCCCGTGGCATCCCTATGGATAACAAACTTCCCGTGGCATCACTACGGATAACAAACTTCTCAAAGGTGTCCTTAAAGATAATATGACATAATACGAACAACAAATATAGCTTTCAAAAACAATAAGCAGTACAAATATCAGCCGGCAAGGCAGTCCCAAACTCCCAATTGACAAGCAAGAAACAATATTTAGAAAACATGATAGGTAATTAGTCAGCAAGACCATTACAACTACATTTAAAGGGATTCGATAACAATTAAGGGATCAGTCGGCAAGGCTGAAGGGTACATGGGACAAGAACAAGTAAACATAATAAAAAGTTCTAGACACTACTACACTAGCAAACAAGTATACATGAATAAACAAGCTGCGGCACACAATCAACAAAGATAATCCTTTTCCTAGAATAAAAGTGGCTAAATCTCACCTTAAGTCTTAATAACAATGTGATCAATGTCCTACTATCCCAAAGAACTAGGACCCCCATCACCTATTCCAATGGAACATATTTAAATGTTAATACGCTTACGCAGTATCCTTTTAACAATAATTAAATTACTAGCACCTTAATATGAAGTATTTTCTTGCTTACAAGGAATATCTTCTTTATCTAGATTTTCACTCCAGTTCACGTACAAATAGTTTAAGCTAGAATATTCCAATCATTTAAGCTAGTCTAACAAAATCATCATGCTTCCAACTAGTATTAATATCTATAGGTTTTGTTTCGAGAGTAACGTATATTTAACTTATTAAACATGCTAATGTTGCTAAATAGTATTAATGAAGAATTTATCATTTTTGGATCACTAATCACTCTTTACATTAATACTCTTTAAATTAATAGTCCAAGTACATGTTTAATAATTTAGCTACATCACAAGAATTTGTCATATCTTCTATTAATAATTAGTCCTCCCAATGTTATGCAAAATCAAGTCTATAATTACATTGATTAACTTAATTAATGATAATTTAGTCTTAATTAACAACTCGAACCCACATATCACTGCATACAAAATTAGACATCCAACATTTCAGTTCGAATCATAATTCATAGTCCAATAAGCTTATAGCATAGGAAAATTCAATTCAATACATTAATTAGATTTAGCTGGGGATCAGTTTAATCATTTAACTAAATTTTTACCAAATTGCTCAATTCTGAAGCCTAATCACAACATAGGACCACCACACATGCGATCACATCGAAGAGTTGAAGCTTCTATTCTTGGTTCGTCGGAGCCACTACTGCTAGAGTTTTGCATGACCACCACCAACATGCGCGCTTTGCTGAGCTTAGTAAAACTCCCAAGTCAATTTTTAGCTTTGCTACTGCTTCACTGTTCAATTTGCCTAGAAATGAAATTGTGCCCCTTAACACCACTGCGCTCGATTCTCCTTCGCTAATTATCGATTTGTGAAATTGAAGCACCCAACACGTTTACTGAGTTGAACCCGTCAAGACTTACTACTCAAACCTAAGCTCCTGCCACTAGAACCGCTATGCCAGCCACCTCCGCATCGCTTCACTTTGGACTTTTGTTTTCTAATGCCTAGTCAATTGATTTTGAGTGTTTGGGGTATAGATGTGTTCGCCGTGTTGTGGGGCAGCTAATGATCGGAGTGGTTTGGGGGGGATCATGGGCGCCAGTGGGTAATCGCTGATAAGATGGGTATGGGGCGCATTGCATGTGAGAATTGAGTGAAAAAGAGGGTGATTTCTACTATTTATAAGGTAGTTTCCAAAAATTATGATTGGACCCCAAAAGTTTTTCCCAACTCTCAATTGAACACCTGGACTTCTGAGTGCCTGACATTGACCTCTTTGATCCAATTTTATTACAGTTTGGCCCTATGAGTTTTCTAACATCTTTCGATTAAGTTTTACTTAATTTAATTTTTGGTCCCTCAAGTTCTAAATATTAAACAAAAACCTCCAAAAATTTTCAAAATATCACATTTAATTTTTTTTATCAATTATTATCATTATTCTTGGTTTAAGTCAAAATTTTTGTATTGAGAAATTTTTAGGGTGTTGCAAAAACTTTCTAATGTAACATTTACATTAAAAATTTATCTCATTCTAAAATATTTTAAGACAAACAATTTCATTCAAAATATTCTCTAGCAATCCCAAAATTAATAACAGACAATCATAACATTCCCTAAACCCACTACATTCTACCAAAATATTTTCTCAAAACAACCAAAACATAGCCAAACAAATCCTTTGCCTTACAAATAATGCATAAAAATGTATAGCAAATCTTGTGATTAATTTTGGTAACATCAATATATATTTTTTTATTCCACACAAATCAAAATATATTTATTGGTTTAAATTTTCTGAAAAAATTTGCATGAGATAAGCAACTTATGAATTTCACTATGATAAAAGATAAATTTATTTGCTAATTTAAATTTTTTTAGTAACAACGAATAATAAATAAGTATAATATTAAACTCAAACCCTTTTTTAACAATGAAAACAATGTAGAATCCAAAAAAAAAAAGATTAAATAATTAAGAAATTTGGCACTCTCTCTCTCTCTCAATTTAATATTCTTTCGTAGAGGTTAATATTTATATTATTTTTATATATTGCAGAAGAAAATGCTGGTCAATCCTTTACGTGCCTGACCCTCTTCATACCAACAGAATCACCTACAACTCATCGTACGTTGCTGTCGGTACGAGAGCCAAGCAAACCATTTTTAATCAACTGGGGTCCACGTGATAACCTGCAATGTCTCTGTGGGCCCCACGAGTTGCATGGTTGCCACGTGTGCACCATCTCGATTATATGTAGCCCTCCCGCATCCTCGTAAGTTCCCTTTTACCGTTATTTTGTGAAAATGTAGTAAAAATTTTAGATTAAATTTTAAAAAATAAAAGGATTTACTGTTTATGAACTCTATTTCGGTTCTGGAAATTTAACGGTTCCGCTGGGATTTTTTTTAGGGTTTGAATTGAGACTGATTTGGTACTCTCAGAACTGTTTCTTCAGGTGAGCGTTTCTATTCTTGTTTTTCAAATTTTCAATCGAATTAAATACAGTATTGTGAGTAATTAAGATGAAATAATCTAGTGTTAATTGAGTTAATAGCTGATTGATTGGTAGTAATTTTTGACTGTTTAATTCATCCTTGAAATTACATGTGATTGAATTTGCGGATTACTACTCATAGTGTATTTCGATTCAATCAAGCTGTTGTGTGAAAGCAGTATGGGTTAAATATGAACCAGTTGTATTGGGTTAGTTTGTTTGAGGAAAAAATATGATGTATTTGAGATATGAATTAGGAAATATGAACCGCATGAATCATCTCTCTCTCTCTCTATATATATACATATTTGAGATATAAATTAGGAAAATATCATTCATGAAGAAAATCAATGCGCATGTTTACTTTGTTTTGGTTTTCTGCCATTTTAAGTTTGTGTTTTAAATAATAGCATGACCAGGTTGTGCAGTGAAGGAGATAATTTCTTATATGTTTTGTTAAAAAAGAATTGCACCGAGAGCCCAATAAAAGTAGAATTTGGTTTCATTTGATTGCTTGCCATGTTTGTGCCTTAAATATCTATCCAGTAAGCCACCTGGATTATTGATTCTTTATTCTTTAGTGTATGATTTGTTGGTTCTGTTCTCAGTTTAAAATTTTAAAATGATTTAGTTTTCATTATATAGCTTACAACCAAATTTTACATGTATGGAATTTACATTTTTTACTTGTCTTATACTATATATATCACTTATAGTGTCTTTGATCTGGCTGATAATTATTCCAAAGTAATGTGTTAAAACCTACTGTCTTACAGATTCAGAGAAATATAGTTTTGTTTTCAGCTATAACAAAAGAAATACAATATGGCCAGTAATATTTCTCTCTTTCTTATGCTGTCTAATTAAATAGAATTTGGCGATCAATTATTTGATGCAAGTTTTAATCATGTACCTGGCTAATTCAAGCAATGGCATGGTGGACTTAATTTGAATGAATCTAGGATTATCCTGGCACAATATATAGACTTGGAAGCCAGAGAATAACATGACAATCTAATATATGACTGATGCAGAAAATCACTATAGAAAAGGAAAAGATGGGAAAGAATTATAGATGCAGTTAATTTGTTTTGTTGCATTTCCAAAGTATATATAGGTGGATCTGCCATTATAAGACCCTTTGGTTAATTGATTCATATAGATGTATGGCTTCAGACTTTTTTTCTTGAATTTCTGCAGGTTATTTAATTAGGGATCCTCATTTCTCATGGAAAATGAGGAGAGGTATGTTTAAGAGGTTTTTTAAATACTCTCAAGAATTCTTTTTGTATTCTCATAGTGGACCCAATATCAACTTATCAGTAGCCTTTATCTACAGGGAGTGTGAAAAGATCTTTTCAAATGGAGATATCTATCTTGGTGCTTTCAAGGGAATGATTCCCCATAGAAAAGGTAAATATACATGGTCAGATGGAACAGTTTATGAGGGTGAATGGGAAGGAGGGAAAATGACAGGAAAAGGAAAGATCATTTGGCCTTCACAGGCTACATATGAGGGTGATTTTTCTGGGGGTTACCTTCATGGTTTTGGAACTTTTATTAGTTCTGATGGGTCCATATACCGAGGTTCTTGGAAGTTGAACTCTCAACATGGCATTGGAAGGAAACAATATCCAAATTCAGACATTTATGATGGTTGCTGGAGAGAGGGAGTGCGTGAAGGCAGTGGTAGGTATGCATGGAGTAATGACAACATTTACATTGGAAACTGGAAAAATGGGACAATGTCTGGTAGAGGGGTTATGAAGTGGTTCAATGGAGATCTTTTTGATGGATTTTGGTCAAATGGGTTGAGACATGGGTCAGGCTGCTATAGATTTGTAGATGGAAGTTATTATTTTGGAACATGGTCTAAGGGGCTGAAGGATGGACCGGGAACATTCTATCCTGTTGGAAATAAGCATTTAAGGAAACTAAATCTTGAAGGACAAAAAGACAAGTGGAAAAATCAGCTATCTCATAATTTGTCAGAAGATTTGGATGAATCTGTAATACCTAATGTGAAGCGTAGTCTGTCTGATAAAATTTCTTCTAGCTTTAGGAGGGGTTCCGGACGATTTTCAGATAAAACTACATCACTGGATGATGACCTGGGCTGCTCTGATTCAACGAGAGAAATGATGTTACGTCAAAGATCATGCATCGTATCTCACAGCTCTCATGATGGTCAAACTGAGTTTCCAGATAATAGGACTGTGTCTTATGAGAGGGAATATATGCAAGGAGTCCTTATTAAAGAAAGGATAAGAAATATATCCAAACTATCTCACAAAAGTAAACAACGGATGAAATTTGCTAAAGAAGTTAAGAGGAGATCATGTGTGGACATTTTTGAAGGCCACAGGAGCTATTATCTGATGCTTAGCTTGCAACTTGGTATCAGGTATGTAAAGTAAGGTCCTGTCTATATCTTTCTCTTGATATATTCTATTATGGAAAGGAAATTTGATGTTCTGGTGGTGAAATACTTATTCAAATATCTTATATGAAGTTGACAGGTATACTGTTGGAAAGATCACACCAGTTCCCAAGCGGGAAGTCAGATCATCTGATTTTGGAGAACAAGCTAGAATAAGAATGTATTTTCCAAAAAAGGGTTCTCAATTGACTCCTCCGCACAAATCTATTGACTTTTACTGGAAGGATTACTGCCCCATGGTCTTCAGGTATCTATTTCATGGCTGGGGAAATATAAATTTTGAGTTCTTGGTTTTAGATCATCAGGAGCTGCCGCTGTGTTTTCTTTTTCTTTTTTTTAATTATTATTATTATTATTATTATTGTATAATGAACAATGCTGAAAGTTCACATGTTTTGTCTCATCAAATTTTAAATAATTGCCTGCTCAAATTTGGACAACGAAGAATTTTATTTCTTATATGAGGTTAATGGTCAACTCTTCTTTGAGTTTCCTATGGACTACTCAGAAATATGTATATCTCATATTTGTTAATGAAAACAATAGATCTGAAGCTGCTTGCATGCCATGGTACAAGCATACAAGTAATGTTACCCCTAGGTTGCAACTCATTTAAGGCATATCCTTTGTGAGATCATGTGGCAAGATTTTTATAAATGGTACTGAGGATAAGATCTGATATGTCAAGAGGAAGTATGAAGAATGTGAAAAGAACCTGGTTCTATGTATATTAAATTGCTGAAGAATAACCTCTTTTATCAGATATTTACTTAGATCTGCTTGAACTCGATGGATATATGGAGCTTCTTCTCTTATGTTTTGGGCATTTTGTAGGAAAAATTTTGGGGAATGGGTTTTTGGGAGAAAATTTAGAGAATGTGCCTGGTATTTCTTTTTGTTTTGAGAAAATATGAAAAATGATTTGAGAATGAATTGCTTGTTTCTTTATGTTTTGGGAGGAGACAAACTTTACTGTTGATGTTAAATCAGTTACTTTTTCATTGGGTTTGTAGTGTAAAAGTGATTTTTTTTATATAATATATTATATATGTATGTGTATTTATAGTTGTATGATGTATATGTAAATATATATATAATAATTGTATGTTGTTGTAATAAGATGATGTGTAATTAATTCAATTGGTGCTTTATTTTAAAATTTATATTTTTATGAATTTATTAATAAATATTATTTATTTATGAAATTATAATTGTATCTTAGTTATAAAAAATCAGATAATATCATAATTATATATAATTATTGATATCGGTTTATATAAAAACAGTAATTATTGTACATTAATTATAAACTAATAATTGTTTATTCTTAAAATATAATTATTTCATTATTTATTATTTACAATTTATGTATATATAAAAATTATTTATTTATTTAAATAAGAAATATATATAGAAGACTTAATAACGATTCATCAAATTAAAAAAAATAAATTTTATATCATATTGAACTAAATCACAAATTATTTATTAAACAAATAAGCATAGTATTTAATTATACGTGAAATATGAAACATAATTAATATATGCATAACAAGTTATTTAAATAATTAAATTAATTAATTTTATTAGTGCAATAAGTTATTTATTTACTTTAACTCATTATTTAATTAATATATTATTTAATAAACAAATTACTTAGTAACAATCAAAAATTTTTTTGCTTAATTTTAATTAATTTTCACAATAATTATTTTAATTGGATTAATATTAATTTATTAGACTTAATAGATTATTAAATAAATATGACACTATAATTAATTTTTTATAATAATTTGAAATAAATGTGAATGTTAATATTTAATGAAGATTAGTTTTTTTTTTTGAATAATTTATTTTTATATCAAATTAAAGCATCTTAAATTATTTATTAAATGAATAAATATAATATTTAATTAACACATTAAATATTAGATATAACTAATACATTATTTAATTAATAAGTAATTTAATTAATTTATTATGTTATTTAGTATAAATTATTTATTAAATTTAATTAATTTTCTTGAACGATTAGTTTAATTAAATTTGTAAACATAAGTTTTAGAATATTTTAAGTGGCAAAATTTTAATATTTTCATATATATAAATATATTTATGTGTTTATATATATGTATATATAAATGAAGTGAGAGAGTGATAAATGAATGAGTGATGTAATAGATGGAGTGAGAAAATGAGGGAGTAGGTGTACTTTTTAGGGTGTAGGGTTTTTTTTAGGTGAATTATGAGGGGTTTTTTGGGAAAAAAAATTGGAGAATGTGCATGAATTTTGAAATTTTTTGGGGGTTGGAAAAAATTTCCCCAAATTGTAGGAGAACAAGCCCATGGTTTTCTCAGAAGAAATTACCAACAAGTTTCAACATTGGTACCAAAAAAGTAAGTGAAGGAACCCATACACTCATTTCGATGTAAAAGCAGATTACATAACTTACCAGACCCTAGGTCTGTGAATGCTTGAAGAATGGATCTGTTATTTTAATCTGTCAACAGTCTCATATATATTCGTTCACAATATTGGGAGAATGGATTTAACGGCTGTACAGAACAAGAACACAGGACAAAGTAGAAGCCAGAAGGCTAGTGTCTTGCTCATCCCAGTAGTGTTGAGTTGGCGGGATGATTCCTAGACTTGAGCGGAGGTTTCTTCTAATTTGTAATGCATAGAAGTTTTCAACAGCGAATTAGTGATTAGCTTTCTGTGTATATGTGTTACCACTGTTAAAGAGTATACTGAGAGGATCTTTTGTCCCTTTTTTATTTTCTGCTTGCATGAAACAATTTTTTATCTAAGATAGAAGACTAACTTAAAGTCTTCAAACTTATACATCCATTGAACATTGGACAATAACCATAACTTGTGATATATTATCATTTATTTCCTTTCCTTTGTTCTCCTCTTCAATTATCTGTAAAGAAGTGGTAAAGACTTCATGTTGATTATCCTACTCTCTCCCATCTCCATGTTTCACTCGCAAATGTCGAGGAAAATGCAAATTAGTTGTAACAAAATGAAGAAGATCAGAGGAACAATCAAATTTGATTGATTCTCTTTTATGTTGTTCTCCTTTCTGTCTCTCTGTGTATCTACCTCACTGTGTGTTGTGTAAGAGATCCTTCTTGACTGTTTCACTGTTTGACCCCAGCTCAGAATATTGTCTGCTACTTATGGGAACTTTACATTTAGAACAGCACCTTTAGCGGTAACTGTTTGAATGCCTGAATGTATATATCATGCATTTTCAAATTGAAATAGGTTTTGATGATTTTGCATGTCTTGTGGGATCTCATTTTCAGGAATCTGAGAGAATTGTTTAAGTTAAATGCTGCAGACTATATGATGTCCATCTGTGGTGACGATGGTCTAACAGAGCTCCCTTCGCCAGGAAAAAGTGGAAGCATTTTCTATCTTTCTCATGATGATAAATTTGTAATTAAGACATTGAAAAAATCTGAGCTGAAGGTATACCAAGTGGAGTCAGTTCGCTCTGTGTTTCTATCTGTCTGTGTATCTCTTGTTAATACAGATAATCATTTTAGCATTTTTCATTATAACTAATGAGAAATGGTGCTTATGTTCTTTTTCGCTGCTTCTATTTGGGTCTTTAGTTTTACTCATAGATAACTCTTTACTCTCTCACGCAGACACACACATATTCACTAATGGAGCGTAGCCAGGCCTGGCTCTGAAGAATCACTAGCACTTGTAGTTACACCATCATATTACATGCAAAGGTGTGGGAGGTTGAAGGAACTAGAGATCTTAATCCTGGGTAGCAATTTAAAAAAACTAGATCTGCTTGATGATATATCATGCTGCTTGTCCATGCATTTCCTTGGGTATGCATTTCCATACGAACAGGGAAATGGCATGTGTTTGGCTTACGAATTTGGCAAAGCCAGAGTCGTGGTGTATGAAGGGAAGTACGCTTCATGCAGTTCATAATCATATAAATTTGGGGTGGTGGAATTGATCGTTTTGTTTCACTGTTTGTTGTTCTATTCTTTACACTATCTGGAGCAATGCATAAAATTCTACTGCCTCAGTTGCACTCATTTGCATTTTGTAATTTAATTGTTGTTTTGGCGCAATTCACTTGGAAATGCTAGTATGTTGCTCTAAGTATCCCACCTGGCAAACTAAGTAATGGTGCTTGTTCTTAATGTTGCATAGGTGTTACTGAAGATGCTGCCTCACTATTACGATCATGTACAAGCACATGATAACACCCTTATAACTAAATTCTTTGGGGCACACAGGATAGCACTGAGACATGGAAAAAAGGTTGTTTACTATACATAATCCAATCTACTTTCTTGCTATGAGTATTACTGTTCTTTGGGATGTATACCAGGTTTACCCTTTTTTTTTTATGAGGTTCTGATTCATCAGGAAAAGAAATAACTTTTCATTAGGATGGCGATTACTTCTAATTACAGGTCCGCTTTGTAGTCATGGGAAATATGTTCTGCACTGAATTACGCATCCATCGCCGTTATGATTTGAAGGGCTCATCTCATGGGAGAATTACGAATAAAGATAAGATTGATGAGAGCACTACACTGAAAGATCTTGATTTGACTTATGAGTTCCACATGGACAGATTATTACATGAGTCACTTTTTAGGTAACTTTCCCTCATAGCTAAGTATTTTTCAGTCAAGTTCAGTATTCCTTTTGATGGATAGATTATTCCGCTGCACATGATACCTGACATCCCAATGGGAAAATTTATGAATGCATATCTGACCATAATATCTGTTACTTGGGTGTCCAGAACTATATTATGAGAGGTCGTGAATGTTGAATCTATACAGAATAGGAGAGTTCATTTATTAGTTTGTTATGCTACCATCTATAGAAGCTTGCACGTATGAGTAATTTTAACCGGCAAATATTTTTGATCTATGGCTGTAACTGGAGAACTGTTTTCCAGTACGGATGCTATTAAATCATTAAGGTGGCTTATGTGGGATTAGTTAAATTCAATTGCTCATATCTTATGGATATTTGGCTTGTCTAGATCATAAATATGGCTGTAAGTGGTTCAAATATTTTAGTTATCTTTGTTTAATCAGAGGCTACGTGCGGTCTTGGTCATGCCTCAGAGTATTCCCCTGAGGAATGCATGCATCTGGTTGTGCCACCTCCATGTGCAGAACAAACAAATAGGAAAAAGAAGTATTAAGACACTTGTATTCTTAATGCTAAATTGCTAATAATAGAGCAAGTGGTCTTCCTCTGCTAAACTTTTTCTCCTCTGGCCTTTTGTTCGTGACTAGGAAAATGTATGTTGTTGATGTTTTGGTGGTTTGGTGTCTCTCTCTCTCTCTCTCTCTAATTATTTATTTATATATAAATACATTATTTATTTATTTTAATATTTTTTTATTTATATATTTTAATTTTTTCCCCTCTTCCCTTTCTTTTCTTTTCTTTTCTTTTACTATAAATTAAGTTACATTATATTGCCTCACAGGGACTGTGAGGATTTATCTTTGAGGATATTTGAATTCCTACTTACCTTTGATTTGTCCTCAGACGTACAATTGCATTGTGGGGAACAGAAATATAGTATTAGAGAAAACATACCATTGTAAGAGCTTCAGCATAATTGCATGCCAGCCATGTCCCTGAATGGGGATCTTATATGCCCATGGAGAATTTATAAACATATGGGATTATTACAGTTAAATGAGGGCTTTATTTTTGGGACTTCTGGCTATTTGTCTTTTGATCACCATTCACTTTGGAAGAAAAAGTTTACCTAACTCGTTAGCCTGGAGTCAAAATAAAAGACCTACATTGGATCACAAGAAAGTCAATAAATCTTGCGCAGAAGATCCATGAAGGTGCTATCTTCAGATTAATGCCCCCTTTAATCACAAATTCTCTCCCCACAGATGAACATATTGGTAGAATATTTCAAATAACTATCTTCCTATAGTCCTAGTTATTCATATAATGAGACATTAAGGATGTAAAAGTCTATAGTACATTAGTGCCTTGACCTTGTGACATACGGGTGAGAAGCAATCACGTAATAATCACGTTGAGAATTAATATTTTTGGGAAATGATATAGAGATACATTGATGTTGAGATATTAAATTACATTCCATGAATTTGGTAAGCTATCTTAGTCAATGTACTTCTATCTTTCGCATACAGGCTCCAATTTTATTACTCTTTATGACTAATACATTCAACTAGGACTGCAAATGAGTCAAGTTTGAGCCGAGCTTGGCAAACATTTAAAGCTCAAGCTCAAGCTCAAGCTCATTAATGAATATCGAGCTCGAGCTTATTAGATATATGCCAACACTTAAATATATTGCATGTTTTCACACTCAGAACATAACATAAGAGTAAATTTGTAAGCATATAATGAATTTTAAGTTGGACAACTAGATTAAAATGTGTAGTAATCGGTTAAATTGTTTATAATATATACATAAAGTGATAAATAATATATTTTTATTATTAAAATATGAAATATTAAAAATATTGATATTGCTTTTATGCTTCCATATTGAGTTAATATTATTAAATATAGGAAAAATAATCAATAAATTGTTAATTGTTATAATAATTATTTTTCATAAAGTAGTCATATGTTTTATAATCATGCAATTTACCAAAAAATTATTAATTTTTATAAATTTAAAGTATGTTATTATTTTGACCTTTAAAGTTTGAACATTAAAATATAAAACTAAATTTTTTAAGATAATGATACATCATCATTTCGTACTTTCTGTATTAAATTTGAAAAATATTCCTTAATTATTTATAATATATTTATAGTCTCAGGATAAATAGGTACTATATCATATGTTTAATGATAATAGACGTGACCCAGCAAGTTGCTAGTATAATTCGCTCATACAGGAGTGTAGTTGTAGTATAACTTATGCATATTTTTGTTAAATTTTTTGAATAAAAAAAATTATTTTTTATCAAAACTATCATGTTATTATCTTTTGGAAATTATAAATTAGTATCTTATAAATTATTAATTATTATTTAGTAAGTAATATATATGTGAATAAATAATTATAGTTTGCAAATTATTTCAATATGTGGGATATATTTCTTACAGCATTATTTTCATATATTTAATACTTGCATATTATATATATATATATAAATATTTAAGCTCATGAGCCTTCAAGCCACTATATTAAAGCTAAAGCTTGGTTCGATCACAAGCTCGAGCTCAATAGGTTCAGCTGAAACTCAAATAGTATCAAGCTTGATTCAAGGTTTTTTATATCAAGCCAAGTCTGTTTGTGAGCCGGCTTGGCTCAACTTGCACCCCTACATTCAACTATAATGTTCAAATAATTTGTAGATCCAGTCTCTCTCATTAAGCTTGTTGCAGAAAATATATGCTGGGCACTTCATCTGTTAGATTATATACCACTGATGAAATTATTGACCTTAATCATGAGGTTGGGACTCAAAATTTTAGTGTTTGATGGCTATATATGGTCATCTGTTGCTGTTTCGTAAGATAAACTGGATTTTGAAAAACTATTGAAATTGTGTTTTATGTCTTCCCCAGATTTTATAATGTAACTCTAATTCTTCTTATGGAGTGAAGAAACACACATCTTGAGGCCACCAAAAAAAGTTTGGAGAGATGAAGTTGTTTAGTGAAAGAATGTTGTGTTTGACGTATTAGCAACAATAAAAATGGAAAGAAGATCAGCAAAGTTTAATGTTAATTCTTTTACAAAAATTTCAACAAGGATGCTATTTTGCTAATTTTTTATTGTTTATGTTCAGAAATAATTATTGAATCTTAATGAGCTTCTCCAATCTTTGCTATATGGCTAGCTTTTGCCTATAGACAGGTAAATAACCTTCTCATCTGAATCACTCTAGAGAAGATGATGCCTCTAAATTCCTAGATAATCTCATAGTCATATAAAGATCTAATTGACCACAAATCTAGTCAGTATCTTGTAGTTATTTTTTGCAGAATTGTGGATAGCTCATCTTCGAATCTGCTCGAGATTTCTTTTCTGCTTATTCTATGTAAACAGTATATTCACATTCCCAACAATTTTGTATTCTGTTTTTTGCAGACAACTATCTCTAGACTGTGCATTCTTGGAATCTCAGCAAATCATAGATTATAGCCTTCTCCTAGGTTTACATTTTAGAGCACCCGAGCATCTAAGGTCGCTCTTAGAGCCTCCTGATTCGCTGGACAAGGCTGAAAGTACTAATGGTAGGTATCACTTCTCAACAGGAGAAAAGTTTTGCTGATTATTTGTTTTCTTAAATACCAAGTCTTGGTTTTGGCTCTACTATCTACTCATTTTACATTTTTAATGTGTCAACGTAAACATGCTGCTACTCCATATATCTTGAGGTAACTAAAATTACGAAGTATACCAGAACAGTGGCCATGATGCTCCCTTTTTTATTCTTTTGTTAGGTTATATTGAATTTATTGCTAGAAGTTCAGTATACCAGCCTCTAGACCATTCACTATTTTATTGCACCATTTTGTGGTGACACAAACAGAAATGTGACTCTTCCATTTTTTTTCTTATATCTGTTGTCCTCTTTTCCCTTATATTTTTTTGATGCTATTATGAATAATCTAGCGTAAGAGTGCTTTAGTAACATTTTATGTATTTACCACACAGTCATGGTGAAAGTACCATTAAAGGGTGAAAGTAACCAGGTTAAGATGAAATATTTAGAATTGATTTCTTCCTTTTCACAACTGTTGTGAAGCTCAATGTGATTATTGACTTGGATAGTATATACATAGCTTTAAGCATCATAATGTTGTCTTTCAGGGTCTTAGCAGAAATCGATGTATAATGACTTTATCAATCTTCGCATACTGTGAAGCAAGGAGGTAGAATCATTCTGCTGTGTCCTGAATTTCATCATTCTTTTGAAACTCAGATTCCACCACACCATTTCTGTCTGAGTTGTTCTGGTGCATGTTTTGGTTCTTCATAATCTAGACTCTGGAACCTTTTCAGTTCATTGTTGGTAACATGCACAACTATGAATAATATCTGGAGGCTTGTTAAGATTGTGCTTTCAGAACAGGGCACTGTTTGCATGCTCGCCTCTTCCTCTCGTGAGAAGAGTCCTGGATAAAAATACTTCTGCCAAGGTTTTTGTCAATTTTTTTTTTATGTTGAGTGATGGGACCATACAAAGGTTAAAATACTATCAATATAGAATATGTGGGTACTTGTTAAGGCCGAAGTTGAGCCCTCCTCTTTCAGAGGCAAAATGTGCATATTTTAGCTACAGTTTTCAACAGCAATCAATTTGTTTGCAGTCATGTATTTGTTTCTCCGTTTACCACTCCATGGATATGGTGTCTACCTGCTTTCACTGTAGCTTTAGACTTGTATTGATGGACGAGGAGGGAGGGGGGGCAGAGAGGAGGAATAATCATATGATAATATTGAACGACCATGCATCCATGAGTTGTTACTTGTATAGTTGTATGTGGTTTGCACATCAGTGTTTTTAGGTTAAAGATGTCCTGGACGGTGGCTGTCTGATTTGAGTTGCTTTGTTTGTATCAATCTTCTTAATTATCACTCACTTTGAATTGTCTTTCTATATAACTGTTCTTTGATGGGTATGTCTTGCTTCTTCAAGGTGTGATCTCCCAACGAGAGCTCTCAATTCCTCCAAGGGGTTTGCTCTTAGTAACCCACGAGCCTGACTCAGTCAGCACTACTCCAGGACCTCACATTCGAGGAAGTACATTGAAAGCATACTCCATCGGTAACAGAGAAGCTGATCTTCTTCTTCCCGGTACTGGAAGGTGAATTACTTTATCTCAACCTTTCTGTCATACGAACTTTATATTTCAGATAAGGACCTGATGAGTAATGAAAGTTTCCAATGAGTTAAAGTCTTAATTAATTGCCCATCCAAATCTATTGCTCTAGTCCTGAAAACATTTGCTTTTCTTAAATACCAGCAGAGTTTGTGTGGCACAGTTATTTTTCGAGTGTAGATTGTATTTAGGAAATCGGTGTTGTATACTCAACTGCCTGCAAATTTTCAGGTTAAGGGTGCAACTAGGAGTAAACATGCCAGCACAGGCAAATCGCAAACTGACGCAGGCTGAGACTGACTCAGCCGAAGTTGAACTTTTTGAGGTCTACGATGTTGTTCTCTACCTTGGCATAATTGATATATTGCAGGAATACAACATGAAAAAGAAAATAGAGCATACATGTAAATCTATGAGGTTTGATCATATGTCGATTTCTGTTGCGGAGCCAAAGGTATATTCAAAACGTTTTATTACCTTTCTAGAGAAAATTTTTTCCCCTCAAGCTTGAAGAGTTAATTCCCAGTCCTGCCTTTTGGTCCCCACGCGCGCGTAATTCTTTGGCAATTGTGTTGTAAAGGTGCACCTCATATATATAACTCGTGCAATGTTTGTATATTGTTAGTTGTACTTGAGATTCCTTGAATTGCTAAGTTGCTGTTTTAATAATTAATTTAATTTTTTGGCTTAGTTATGGTTGTCTTTTTGTTCTTACAGTTTGCAATAGATGTTATCATGGAGTATTTCATCATCTGTATGTAAAATTCAAGATAAAGGAGCATTGGTTATTGTTGGGCGGATTCACTTGATTGGGTTGGACATAGGATTTGAATTTGAAGTTGAAATAGAGTTGGAATCATTTGATTGTCTTAATGAAAATTTTAAAATGTAGGTAAGCAAAAGTTGTGGAATAAAGAATCGTTCTAGAAATATTCAAAATTAATACAAAGTGTAACCTTGTCATGTTTGTGTTGTGGATATTTATGGTTGGGTGTCGATGTGGCTTCTGATGCCCTACTTAAATGGTTCGATATGATGATGTTATTGTATTATCAACGATTCAGATGATGAGTCATGGGAAGGATCGAAGTGAATTGGCCTTCATAAAATGTGAATTTAGGAGTATAATTTTAGGGCTATTTTTAAGTTGCAAAGTAGAATCGGCTCCTTTCCCAATATGTTATATTATTATGATTTCAAAACCTAATTAATTGGAACGGATGGTCGTATGTGAAGGTAAAACTTTTCAAAGAAAAAGTAACTCTAGTAAGCAGATGTATGTACTTTTGGGGGAACCGATTTTCTAAATCATCACTTCTCCCACAACTTTGGCATTTACCCATTATGGTGTAATATATATTTTCGATTGAATCAACTAAATCATGCTTTAAAGCGATGATCCGTAATATCGCAGTTTTGCATATGTAAGTCTATTTGGATCAAACGGATTCCCAAGTCATATGTTCTCTTTTTCAAAAGGTCTTTGTCAGTCGCCACCATAAATAGGAGAACGAAAGGACTTAAAAAAGACTGCATTTTTTTGACTAAATTATATGTTCATAAAAAAGAAGACCTATTATGGTATACAAATATATAATTTATTATGCTTCGACCAGCTTATAATAATATTCGACATTTTTTAAAGAAGAATTGGAAAGTATGATCAGTCCAAAAGTCGACATCCCAAGTAAAATCAAAAGATGAATACATTCTACTAAGTTATATATAATGAAGGTACATATGAGGATAGGCCGGCGCCACTGACTCGCCGTGGTTAGAGGTGCTTGGAGCTACGTAATGCTTGATCCAGTTTTCAGCGCATTTGAATAGGAGCTAGTTGGATTCTGTCAATCGACTAACTAATTTTGCAATCGTAGGTACCTTATTCATAAGTGATGTTGCACAGAATTATATTCGCGGGCTTCTTTAAAACATTATGAAATGTTTGTTTTCCTTTTGAAAGCTATGCCAGCGTAAAGTTAGTGTTCGGATTCAAAATGAGTCATCGGATTTTGCTATGAGATTGATATTTATGGCTGAGTTATTAATGGATTTACGCCTATTATGTTAGGCTTAGAGAATCCATCTTAAATGATCTTAGCAGCCCATTTCGGTCGATCAAATTAATCTTTCTATTGCGACTTTTACTACCCTTAGTGGGGTATATCAATAAGTTTTGTAACTCTAGTTTCATCGAACAAACTTTGCAACTTGTTCTTCCGCGCATGTTCTTTATTGTGGCTCACTCCAAGCTAATGTTAGACCTTCAAAAAATTAGCTTCATATACATATTAAGTATTTAATATTGAAACAAATCTTCTTTCCAAACAATGGTTCTCCATCCCACAATTTTTGCAGTCATGGATTTTGCAGGAGACACTTAGGTATTATAATTTAGATGCGTATATAAGTTATTGGATATACGCATGTATAATTGTGTTATGAAGTAAAATGTTGTATATATGTTATAATATATATTTTTTAAATACATGTACACATCAAGAGCTCGTTGAAGTTTGAACTCTTAACTTTTCGAGTTGTGTGAGAGACTTATATCATAGGATTACAAGCCATTCGATATGTGTTATTGTATAAATTATAATAATTTATAATTCATGCACGTTTTAAATGGTATTCAAGTAATGATATTTTATTTTATTTATTGAAAAAAACAGTAATATATATTATGACTTCTTTTAGAAAGAGTGGGAAAAAACTACAATTCCATCCACCCAATGTCCACACAATGAGAGTATCTGTTTTTTGAAAAAAAAAAATTTAATTTTTTATTTTTCCTATAAGCTTTTGGGTCATTTAATGGATGCTCCCAAACACGTCATAGGTTCAGTATGTGAATTAAATGCTATCATATCCGCACCAAAATGCCATTAAATTTCATCGGTTGTGTTCCCAATTCACAGAAAATTCTGAGATGCTCCCAAATGATTTTAATGCAATGCATTTAACAGCTTCAGTGTTAGCAATAGTCACATTTTCAGTACCCAGTACTTTTATGTCTAATTTGGCTCCACCTTTCCATCAACCTCTTATTATCACCCACTCTTGCAATTTCTCCATCATGGCCCACCTCTTCCACTCAAATCACAAACTAGCTGGGTTGATTATTCGACATCACACACATTTTCAGTAATAGTACTATACTATATATTATGAAGATACAAGAAAATAATTTCGTGCAATCTACTCGGTACCAAAAATCAATTGAATTGAAATATAATAATATTATCAAATGAACTACATATGTGATCTTATTATAATTTAATACATGGTTTGTAACATATTTGAGTATATACAAAAGTGGTGGCACGATATGCATACATTTAATAATAACAATTATGGCACATTCGATGCATGTGTTAAAATTTTTATAATTATATAAAATAAATAGATCATCCATTAACTTTTGCACATATGAGTTGCCATATTTTTAATATTTTCAATATTTGTTGAACATTTTTACGATGTTCTCGGTGAATCAATTATTGGGCATTATAAATAATAATAGAGTAGTTGTAGTTATGAGAATTGGACGATATATAATAGGGGTATTTTAAAACGATATATCACTTGAAAAATCCATAAAGTGTGAGGAGTTGGTGTTTTAAATGTAGTACAGGTATGCATAAGCATGTTCAAATGCTATATGTTTAATTAGGTTAATGAGCTGAGTGGCCTATAACCTAATGATATAAGTCTGTTGTATAATGTAGAAGTTAAGGAGTTCCAGTCCAAAAGAACTCCTGATATGCGTGCATGTGTATTAAAAAGTAGAAGAAGAAGAAGAAGAAAGGAGGTTAATGAAAATGGTCTATTTTGAAAATTACTATAAATTATTATATAGATGACCATGTATGTTACATAAATCATGCTTAGTGGTTTTTGATTCAATAGCATAAGTCTTATGTGTAAAGTGTGAGATCAAGAGCTCATTCTAACTTAGCATATTTCTTTATGTATGTGTGTATAAATTAATATATATATATATATATATATATATAAACCATTCATTTTTTTACAAGAAAAAATATAGTTCAAATAATCTAATTATAAGGTGGTGATAGATTTGTATCTCAATATTTAACAGTGTCTTTTCTAAATATTGAAATTATTTTCTAGAAAGGAGTGACAATAGGTAAGGCTGAAGCCTAAAAAATTTTATAATCGATATAAGATTTGAAGTTCGGTCTAGAGCTATATGTATTTGTACTTTAAATTTAATTTACTGATTGTACTTGATTTTTTGACAATTTAAATTAAATTATAACTAATAATTAGTCTTTATCATCTTGAATATTACCAAATTTCATTTATTATTCGTCATTGTTGTCCGGCACCGGCCCAAAATCAAGATGAGGTTAGAGTGGTTCAGATTAATTATCAAAGCATGATTACACACACACACACACACACACACACACACATATATATATATATATATATATATTTCAAAATTATGATTTTAAAAACCGACTTGAAGATTTAACTAATTTTGTGCATAATATTTTTTTCAAATTCTCTTTTTTGAAGTTCAGTGGCTTATAACCCAAGTAGCATCAATTTCTCATATTATGTGGGAAGCCTTGTGTTCGATTCAGAATTTGGCATATTGTGCATCTCATATGCATTGTATATAATTTAGACATTGATTTATTTAATTTTAGAATAGAAAAATATTAATTTATTGAATTTGATAATAGAAAAATATTGATTTATTGATAGGATAAAAATTCGTCATTTGCAATATTTTCTCTCAAAAAAAAAAAAAACTCTCTTTTAAAATAAAATTTGAAAATCTAATTTTAATTCACATTTTTCTCATCAACTTACATGCAAGTGCATTTTTGGTTTGATTTCAAGCATATTTATTCGCAATTGGTTACTTCTCAAAAATAATAATAAAAATTTAAAAAGAAATATTGTCATTCTTCCATCTTAATTATTCCGTTATGCTTAAAAGATGCATCGTTTTCCATGAAAACTTGTCATTTGGCTCATCCGTTTAAAAAACAAGCGCCCACAACAACGCTAGCATATACTCCAAATATTTATGTACATTATTATTTTTTATTGCTATTATTATTATTATTATAGCCGTTGCAAATCCAAAAAAGAAAAAGAAAGAAATAAAAGAAAAGAAAGGGAACCAAATTCTCACAACTTAGGTGTTGTTTGAAAACTTCATCATCAACTGACTGACTGCAAATCATATCCGTGTTTTCTGGGTGTTTTTCTCTCTCTCTCTCTCTTCCCCGCCCCCCCCCCCCCCCCCCCCCCCCCCCCCCCACACCACTATCTGTGGGTGTGGGTGTGGGTGTGTGGGGTGTGTGTGTGTGAAAAGAAAAGCTGGAAGAATTGAAGTCAACAGGGGCTGAAAGAATAGGGATGGATGGATGATGATGATGATGATGATGATGGCTTTTGTTCATTACTTGACCTATCTATATATCTATGCTCCCCGAAACAAACAAACACAGAATTTTAGGGTAAATAGATAACTGAATCCCATTTACATATACAGAAAAAATCAAATCATTTTTCAACTTAATTACATTTGAATCAAGAACCATTTGACTTTGAATACATTTTATATATTCTATCTATCCTGGAACGACAGATCCATATATCCACCATCTCTGCCTGCACAAAACCTGCTAAAATTAGTCACCACATCCACCATTGTCAATCTTGACCTGGAGATCATATATATCTCAATTTTCAGGGTTGAAAACAAAACTCCAAAAACCCTAAAACAGAAATAATTCACAGATCCAAGAAAACAATTAAAGAATGAAATCCATGATGAAAAGTAGCAGCAATATATGTTGATGAAAGTGATTTGAGAGGAATGAAGCCTGGTCCGATGCCTTCACATAATTTTCCAACCAAGAAAGTGGAAACTGTGGTTGCGTCGAGCCAGCCAACATCCCCCACAAAGCCCTTCATCCATCCCTTCAATTCATCATCACTCTTTTCTGCGTGTGTATAAGATACGTGTGTGGAATGGAAGAATCCCCATCATAGGATATTGCTTTCTTCCCAAGAAGAAATTAGGACAGCCCTGGAGACCCAGGGACGAGGATGGGGAGGGGGGCAGGGTCTTCCCACATATTATTTCCCTAGTGCAAACCCTAGTCCAAAACTTGCTGATTTATAGGAGAGAGGCTCAGGGGTTGGGGGGCCGGGTGAGATAGGGTGTGGTGGAAATCACCTCAGTTGGCGACAATTTTGTAACGTGTGAGCGCCTTGCAGTTGTGGATCATGTGAAAGACGCTCTATTTCTCCTCCCATATATAACTCACCATAGCAACATAGAAATCAAGGCACTCCTTTTTATGTACACACAAGTATATTTAAAGTTTGTTAAATTAAAAAATTTTAAATTTTAAATATAATTCTTTTTTTTTTTTTAAATTTTACGCATGTATACGCATGGTAAGAGTTTATTAAAATTCGAATTTCAAATATCATACATATAAGTAAAAGAATAACATTAAAATAATAGTTTTATATTTACACATGCACGCACACTAATGATTTATTAGAGTTCGAACCTTTAATCCCACACATACAAGTGTATTGACAATACCACTAAACTAGTTGATCGCTTAATAAATGTTAAAAATATTTAATATATACACATATGGATATACAATACAAGATTATTATATTCAAATCTCATAATATATAGTTCATACATGACAGTTATGAATTAATATCGTTATAAGAAAAATAAAATTAGTGACAAAATAATGAGAATTATAAATAAAACATACACCCAATATGCATGTTATATGTGTGTTGCATTAATATATTTGTTGTTTTTATACATAAATATTGTAAATATATTTTTATATGCACTATATAAGGGATGTGTATGCATATGACTTAATGAGCAGTTTTGGGAGAGACTTTGCAGGGTACGGAATTTTAATTTTTTAAAGTGATGGTTATCAATTAATTCTATTTACATGAGAATATTTATTCATTATAGTCTAATGATAAATTACTTTTTCACTTTTGCCACGCGTTCCTACATGCTTCTTTTTATTAGATAATTAACACGATATTAAAAAATATACTCATTTTGTCGTTCTTTCTAACACGTGTATCACTATGAATTTAGGGTTTTAAGTTTGTTGACAATGAACTACTTGTTGCTGAGCAATAGCTATGTAGTTAGTTACACAAGAATAAAGTCAAATTCTATATTGAAACGATCAAAGTATTTGATAAATATTGATGGATAATGGAAATAAATCAATTATTACATTTGCAAAAATGCATAAATATATCCAAAAAGAATTTATGTGTGGGTGGATTATTATTTCTAAATTATTTATCATTTCAAGTAAAAAATCATGTAAAATTCACCCATAGCGATTTTCATTTTTGACTATATTGTGATCGCTTTAAATTAAAAGATAATTATGACTGATCACCTTATTTTAGTAGCTAGGATGTGTTCAAAATTCTCACCTACATATACTATTTTATATTTTGTCTTAGAAATCATTTAAAACTCATCAAAAGAAACCTTAAAATTAAAGTGGATTCCCAAATTTAGAAATAAAAAGTATTATTAGATAATGCATCAAATTGATTTCAATATGTATAAAATAATTCTTACTCATTAATTTGTGGAAAAAAATCTTCATTATTGAAATTGAACTTATAAGGAAATGATGAAGACAAGCTCATATCAGCTTATCATATGATGATTTCTGCAACAAGAATATATATTAAATCAGTGTCGCTTTAGGCAGATAGCATTTGACTCGACTCAATTGAATTCAAAACATCATTCATTGCAAATGTTATTTGTTATTTAATTATGATACATGATTTTAAGTGATTTAACTTATATTCACCTTAATACACATACTTTAAACTTCAAATTTTAAAGATATGCATTTTATTATTTTATTTAATGTTCCAACTCTAACAGTTTTTTTCCAAATCAAATATGATTTCAAAATCAAAAAATTGTGATCAAAGATTATCCCAACAAACTTAATGAGTTCTTGTATTGTCTCTAGAAAATTAAGGTAACATTACTTTTACGTGAAAAATGGAAAGAAAAAAAATTACCCTCAAAACGAATTTAAAAAGAAGAAAGAAATATTGCTGCATATAAATTAACCCCCAGGAAGGAACATTTGAGAAAACAAAATAACTTGTTATTATTTTTTTCATTTTTTGATTAAATCACAAAAAAAAGGCCTTGTTTGGACATTGTTAAAGAAAGGAAATACTCGAAAATTGCAAAGTACACAGGAACCATACATGATACATGAGGCTCCACCCGGGTGTCAGCGCCACCGGGGGATCCGGAATACAAAAAACCCATTTACCCGAATAACGAGAACTCCCACAGATTCTCCGCTCCATTTTCATTTCCTTCCCTTCCGCGCGTCCAGGAAACCCATGATTCAAAATTCAAAAATTACGCAGGACGTGCAACACACGCTCCTCCGGGAGCGAGGGATTCCCGAGTCACGCCACCAGCACCAGTAATTACTGCGTGTCAGTGGCGCAGTGGTCAAAGGGTGATCTGATTGGTGGAAGTGGGTCGCGATATCAACGTTTGAGATGGATGGGCGGAGGAGAGGAGGAGCGGTTGGGATTAAATGCGGGTTGTCTTGTTTTGTTTTGTTTGGTTGGTACACACACCAAAACAAACGAGTGGGGCCCAGTCGTGAGGAGACAAGACAATGTCGATGAATGTGGAGAAGGACAGATGGTGTGGGTCCCATGGTCATGCAATCATGCGTTAATGATAGGGGGATTGAGGGGTGTTTCTTTGTATGTATATGTGTATACGTTGGTATGTATAGGTGGGTGCGTGGGGGTTGCGAGAGGCATGCCGCAGTTTGTTTTTTTTGTTCAGATATGAAAAGGGTTTGACCCCAATTTTGCTGTATTGACCCGAGGGAGGCTGCGTTCTTTTCGTGAGCAATCAGCAATGAGCATGGATGTTAAAAAGAGTCTTTTTTATTATAAAATATTCAATTTGAATTATAGTTACTGTTTAAAGATGAATTGTTTAAATATCTCATTAAAGTGTCGGTCAAATTGAAACTCCGACTAATATATGAAGTATTTTAATAAATAGGGTACAAATTAATCAACTCAAACTAAAATTAATCTAATTTCTAAATGCATAAATAAATTTAAGATGACATGATGTTGGTTAAAATCTTTTGAAGCCCAAGTTAGCAGTAATTCAAAATGGATAATTGAGAATTAAAATGGCAGAGTTTTACTTGGCATCATTTGGAGAATAATTTGTTGATAAGGTAATTCAATCATGAACGTTATATCTTTTACATTTAAGGAACTGGATTGACCAAGTCGTTCAACCTAGCCAATAAAAACGAAAACGCATAGATTCTTATTATTGTTTTCAAATTTCACACACACACATATTCTATTCACTCAATAAAAATATGAATTGGTTCATCCCACTTTCACAATTTTGATTTATCTTTTTATTGTGATATAATAAGCATCTCAAGACATTCCAAAAATATATTTTCACATGCTATTGTAAAATTAAATCCATTTTTGCTTACACATACAACACATCCGCGCTTTAGCACTATAGAAATTTCCAAAAATAGGGCCATCTTCATTTTTCCTTTGTTTTTGCCAATGTTTTCAAAATTAAATCGGACAAAAAATTGACAACACAATAGATTAATATTGATTTTATCAGTTCTATTGATTCAACTGGCATGATATTATAATAATGTAATAATTATATTTAATTTTATAAATATATATAATATTTTAATATTAATAAAAAATAAAACTTCCAATAATATAAAAAATATATTATTTAAAAAAAAATAATTTCTTACTCACTTTTAAATATGTTCTATAAAAAAATATTATTTCATAATTAGTCAATTATAAATAAATAATATTTAATATTAATATTAGTAATCATTCATTTCATTATTCAAATCCAAGTAAAAACTAATTTTTCTACACTAAATATTCAACACAATCGAAGAGAAATTAAATAAAGTAAAACAACAAGTTAAACATAAGTATCCACATATAACTACTACTTCATTAAATTTCAAAGAAATAAATTCATGTTTCAAAAAATTTCATATCCAAAATCTTTAGTCATCATCTTCAATTTATAACTCTTTTCTTTTTCACATTTTTCAATTTTTATAAAAAAGAATTTTTAAATTTTCAAAAATATAAAAAAAATAAGTTAATCAGTGGTCAACATGTCAAATTACCATTGGTTTTTGATCAATTTTGATTGGTTCAAAAGGCTATCAATTTTTAAATTTTAATCAAACTGAATTGACTTTCGGTCACCGATCCAACCGACCGATTTGATCTGATTTTCAAAACACTATTTTTGTTCCGTTGAAGATGAAAGCGTCGGTTGTCACACTCCTTGGGCCTTGACCCTTCGCTGATTTTGTTTGCAAGGTGAACTCCAAACTACCGTAACATCCACATACACATCCAGATAAATATATTCAACATATTTAATGCACCAATTTGCCAAAAGTGGTCTGAAAATCCATTTCTTTTGAGGCAATCAGGCAAACCATTGTGAGAATTAAACCGATGCAATTGCTCGGAAATATCCCAAAATAAGAGGCTAACAGTGACTCTTAAGACAGTTAAAAAGTGTCTATCTCTTAATTCTATTAAACTAACCCAATCAAAGGATTAGTGTTCATTAAATGTCAAATTTGGAGCCTATTTGGCATGGTAATCGTTGCGGCAATAACATTTTCTACTGTGACTGTCACTGCCAAGTTCCACTGCATTCCGGTTAGGTTGAGGATAGGACAACCCTTCACAACAATTCGGTTAACGAGCCCAAGACAAGCAGGCTTTGTCTGGGCTTGACACTATCGTTAAACTTCAGTTTTAGGCCCAGAAGGACCGTTCAAGACTCAAACGAGCTACATGCACACACAAATAGGATAACAATTAACAATATAGCAAGACAACCCATAAGAGATGATATTGCCTTCTGAGTGTCTGAATTGAATTTCTCTTTTTTTGTTATCCATAATTGATAAAAACAAGCACACCAATACAAGGGAGAGAGAGAGAGAGAGAGAGAGAGAGAGAGAGACTATTTATCATTTCAAACTCAGGGCAAATGACAACTTCGGCCGGGAGTTATTCTTGCCCAACAGCTTCATTTGTTTCGCTCGTTCTTCCTCCTCTTGCTGTTTTTTCCTTCGCAAAGCCTCTTCTTTCTGTCTTTGAAGCTCCTCCAATTCTCTGTATCGTTCCTCCTCCCGCCCTTGCTGTTCTAAAGCTTCTCTTCTTTGAGCTTCTTCCACCTTCCTCCTATTCTCCTCCAGCATTCTTTCCAATTCTTCTCTCTCTCTCTGTGCTTGGTCCTGCACATATTTGTGAATAAATTACATGTCAACATCATAATTAGCCAAGAATTAATATTAAGCAAATACAAGGCAGCCATATGCATCAATCATTAACACTTCATTTCATCCACTACATAAAATTGGATTTAGGTGCGTTAATTATGTTAATGGTTCTCCAACTAAGTTACACCTGTTATCATTTAATGACATGATCAACATTTGTAAACCTTTAGCTTTCGTACAACACATGCCCAACACAAATTAAGACACGGAACAACATATTATGAATATAACTACTCCAACTAAACCAAGTTGACTCAACTTCTATCCATGTCGAACCATTCCCTCGAATCATGCCAAACAAGAATTCCCACTAACGTGAACCTACAACACCATCTCCATCCACTGCCCCTTTGCCTTCAACACATTGAATCCACCGCCCAGCTCATCACCATCATCACATAGAACTACTTGTAGCTCGCAAAACCACAAAAAGTGAAGTACGCAAACGAAAACAACAGTGTCAAATGTGGCATGAAAAATAAAACTCAATGAATAAGGTATATAGGCAGTCTCAAATCTTGAAGGAAGAGTGGAAAACATTTTGCTGGGATGTAGAATGCATATGGGATCAGTTGGGCTGCACAAAAGGCCTTGGTAAGATACTGACCTTTTTGTGCATGCAGTATATAATATATATATATATATATTCATTTTTTTAAGTTTGAAAATTTTTGGTCAAGCACAGGAAGTAGGAACATATGGGTTTATGAGTCTAGCCACACAATCATCTAGATTTAACATTTTACTCACTTCCACTCAATAAGTGGTCAAGAATTGGAAATGTTTCAACCATAGCATTCATTGGATTGCCAACTCTAGGCAAAACCTTCAAACTAAAAGCAAATTCCAGCCCTACGGCCCCTACCCAATAGGAGTTCTCACCAAAGAAAAAGACAAGGACAATAAAGAATCTCATTTAGTTAAATAAGTTGTTATTCATCTTTTAAACATCTCCAAGTCTTTAAAATTAGCATTAACCCAATGAATGGAACCCTTTGCAAAAGCATGAAGCTTCCTCCAACCAACACAACAGTTACCACACGAATATTAAGATCTACTTTATATGTAAATTACTTGTGTTTGTTAAATCCCAAACAGGCTAATAAAAAAGGAGATCATATGACTACTATCACTAGTGAACAACAATTAATCAATCACAATAATCATGGAACCAGAGCACATCTATATCAGCAATGACCTGAATTCAGAACATTAAAAACTCTCAATATTGGAAGAGGAAACAACACTTAACAGTAGATGATACTTGCCTCTCTCCGCCGAGCCTCTATAAGAGCTGCTTCCTTCTCTTTTTCAAGTTGGGCTGCAACCTCAGCAACGAGTTTCTTTCTACCTTCCTCTAGGCGCTTCTCTATTTCAAGCTTGATCTCCTCGGAATTCAAGCTCTCTTCAACTTTCTTCTGAATTGCCTCTACCACTCTCTTTGCAGTTTCTTCCTCAATTAATTTTAATTCTGCCTCCTGTTGACGTCTGCAAAACAGTAAAATATGTCAAAAGAAAAGATAGCCACTGATCAAACACAGGAAAAGTTCTCAAGGGAATCAGAGGTGCTCAAATACAAGCCTACAATGTTCTATTCCTTTAAGTACACAACATACAGGATGAAGTTATCATAGCAATTGTTGGCCCTACAAGGTCGTGTAAATTCATAACTAAAACAAATCACAAACTAACCTCCTGGTTGAGAAAGGCACTATAATATACATGCTTATGCCTTTAAAGCATACCTCTAACTGATTCCTGATCCATAATATTTCAGTTTCAAATCTGGTGAACAGTAGATTAAGGAAGCACCCAAATGGACCATCAAAATAAACAATACCAGAAACTTCCTTCAATTAATCCTGTGGAGAAGAGCGTCAAGTAAAATGCAGCAGTTTTAACACTAATTGCTCAAATGCTTCAGCCCTTATTATAGAAATATAATAAAGTAACTAACAATGCCATCAACATACATGAATGTACTTTTCTACACATTTAATGACACCAGACCCTACATCCAATGGTTTTCCAATTTCAAGAAATACTTTACAGAAGAGTGCTGAACATGGAATCGAAGAGTCAAAGACAAGTCCAAAATGTCCGTCTATGAACACAGAAATGAAAAGGTCATGATAAATAAATAGAACCAGACTTTACTCCACAAAGATTATCCCACAACTAGTTGGCAGACTCATAGATCATCTCCATCAGCTGTTCAAGCACAAGCTATTGCAAAAGTTAAAACACAGACTCAAATTCCATTGCAATTACCTCATTCCATGTTATTTTGAGTAATATCTTTCTCTAGCATCAAAGTTACATTACTTTTGCATGCATGATATTAATGAGTTGAACACGGAAAGAATAAGAAAACTGCGTCATAACCAATTCACCAAATGAAAATGAAAGAAATAATTGAATCATAACCCAACAGCTGAACATACATTTTAGATAATTGAATAGTAAAGAAAGGAAGTAGAAAGGGCAAGAACAACAGATGATGTTTTTGTTATAACCCATATATATATTGGCTTATGTGAACATACACTTTTAGATAATTGAATAATAAAAAAAGAAAGTAGAAAGGACAATAAACAATAGATGATGTTTGTGATATGGTTAAACTTAAACAACACCCCCCCAAAACCAAACCAGAGAGAGAGAGAGAGAGAGAGAGAGAGAGAGAAACACTAACATGTGATATTTGGCCATGTCAGTACAAATGAACCAATAGTAGTCTCATCAAATTTTCATGTAACAAAGTTCAAATAGATAGAGATGAACTATAAATAAAATTAGTATTTTCATATAGGAAAAAAATCCGACTTGGATTCTTGATAACAGACATGTAGATCAGAAAGATATAGGTATGTTAACAATAACAAGTCATCCTCTCTGTAAGCTTATGTTTATTTTCTATGTGCAAAAGTGCATGCCTTTCTCTAAACAAACAAGGGAAAGCAGTAGAGACAACCTAGAAATGACAATATCTGCCAAAAAGAAGAAAGAAAAGAAAGAAAGTACCAGAAAACTAAAATGAGAGGACGAAAGAAAAGATTAGTACAGAAGGTGCCAAGAAGTATCAAATATCCAGTTAGCATACTTCAACAATACAAGATCATCCAACCAATGCCGTGATCCTTTAGTTCAAACAACAATATATAGTAGGAAAGGAACACATCAATGGATGAAAGGCAGTCAAATGACATAAACAAGCTCCAACCCATCAGCAGTCTTAAGATATTCTCTTGTCTATCACTCTGTTCACCCACAGCATTTTTTATTGTTTCATCATCTATACACACTCCAATAAACAAAATAAATACCCTAGCAAGTCCGGATGACGATGGATAAATTATAAAGGATCAAACCAACGAATAAGCACATTACAACAGTAAAGTAAATCAAGAGAAAAGAAGAACATAAAAGGAAAAATTGCAGTGACAATAATTATACCTTTTCTTTTCCTCTGCCTCTTTTTTTAATTTTTCACTTGCATCTTTAGTCTCTTTTGTACCAGTGCTTACACTGGGAGATGCACTTAAGGGAGATGATGAGGTGCTCCTTTTTCTTTGTCTTTTACTCCGCTTAGGTGTGGGAGAACGACTTTTCTTACGCCTCGGAGTGGAGGAGCGACTTTTGTGGTGTCGAGAGGATAATGAACGACTTCTTCTTCTGTAGAATACAATGAAGTATTTGAGCTTCAGAAGAAAATATTGGCCACTACAATATCACCAACCTCGCATTGTCCAATCCAAACCCACCATCTATATTGAAAGCATGTACAGTTACCTCATATATTGCAAAGAATAAACTGGGTGCTCCATCTTTTATCATAAGAAACTGCTAATATCACAATCGAGCGGTGAAATGACACCCATCAGCACCCATCACCTGCTAACTTCCCAGTAAAGGGAAGCCATGGTTTCTTATCTAAATTTCTCAAAATCATTGCTCAAGACTATCTCATTCGCTATGTCTTAAAGAAAATATATCTCAAATTCTAATAATTTTGAACAAGAAAAACTCCCAGCATCGAGATGCATCCGCCACGACAATCTACAATTTACCAGCTTTTAATGAAAACTGAAGAAAGTTATGACAGATCATCAACTCAACAACCATAAGCATGCAGAATATCAAGGTGCTGATGGAATGCGAAAACTCTCATAGGCAGCAACATGGCACTAGGACACCAAAGTTACACAATCCATATGCATCTGCTAGGTCATCTAAAACAAATAAAACCAACAAGATGAGCAATTATTACATACAATATTAGCAACAGATTCAGGTCATGATCGTCGAGAAAAAGCTCGGGATTCAAGAGATCCGCAAAAACTGGAAGCAATTTGCTTAACAAAGCCTTCAGCATTCAAAATTGTCACATTCTCAAATTAGATTCATGAATGCTGAATATTTCAATTTAAAATAAAATGTTTGCTTTGAATTATTTATCCAGCAACTTAACATCATTATACTTAAATCTCAATTAACTTACACTATAAAAATTAATCTAATAAAGATTGGCCATTCTGCTTTCTTCATTTCAAAACATCTGTACTTTTCTGTTGGTAATAACAAAGGAAAGTGATGTCAATTCATATTATACTTCGCGTTAAACATACCAGAAATTACCAAACTTTATATTTTATTAAAAGTGCTCATTCAGATAATCTATTGACACTAGGTAAAGACCAACCAAGCAGCAGTTGCCACCGGTCAACTGAAAACTATCAAAAAATCAACGCGCACCTCCCCCGCACCCTCCTCTTAATTTTGTTTATTTTATTTATATGTAACATAAGAAAGCCTTAATAATGTTTTCCTCTTCCCTAACCCCATCTAATATGGTGGTTTTTTCCCTATAAATCGAAGGACGATATTAGACTCGCACTAACAATTATTGATTATTAGTAAGCGACATTATCGATAAGCCTGCGAAGCCAAAGAAACCAAAACAAATCTCTTTTACATAATGCACAAGCAAGTATAAGTAAAAGGGTATCACCTGCTACGATAATAAGGGGATCGGCTTCTATCTCTCCGGCTCCGGCGCCCATACCTCACCGGAGACGGCGATGGAGAGTGCCTCCTCCGATACAACGGCGACGTAGAAATTTCCCTGTCTCTAGCCATCTCAATTTACTTATCCAAATACGAGAACAAAATTAAATCTGTCACCTGCCATACCAACCCCAATTTACAGGATTACTCAAAGTCCCCATGAAACCAGCTAGCTATAATCCTTGATTAATTGATGGTTAACACATTAATTAAATCGGTTAATTCAATTGAAAATAAAAAGTGAGATTCACGACCTGTGGAAAAATAGGATTAGAGATCTGTGTCTATGCATAATCACCGTGTCAAAAGGGACGTGAAAAAGCAAACCCTAATCTCATGGAAATTGCCGGGGGAGAATCTTCGCAGCGTGTTGAATGAATTTGTATGGGGATGAATGAAGTATATAACTATGTCTGCATACAGATCGTTGTGCACCAGTAGGAAATATTGTGTATAAATTAGTTTTACTTGGGCCTGAGAAGTCTGGGCTTCCTGTCCACGAGCTAACCTATTGGACCTAATCCATTACCCAAATCATGTATTCATGCAGAGTTTTTCTTTTTATATTTTTTTCCCCTAAAATATAAAGAAGTTTTCAATTTATATGAATATTATCATAAACCATGTGGTAAACACATATCATTAACTAAATTATAATTTATAAAATTTGAAATAATATTTTAATAGTACATGTTATTTTTTGAGAGCAATTGTGTCATTATTCAACTATGAGGCAAAATTTTCAATGGCACTAATATATAAAACGACTACTTGTGGTTCATCTAAAAGTAAAATATTGTTAAAAGATTCCTGACATGTAAGTATATTAAATTATTTGGTAAAATAATAAGTTGATGCATTTTTGCTAGATAACCATTGTCTAGTGCTTTATTACGTTTTTTATACCAAATTATTTTAGCTAACTAATGCATAAAAAATATTGGTGAAGTTGGTCAAATTAAGATTGATGGTGTAAATGCACATTATTCATGATTGCAAAAAAAAAAAATGAAAATTAAAATATAACAAATCATATAAGGAAATGAAAGAATCATAATATCCAATGGTAGGAGAATATTTAATACAAAAATAAAATGATGCATGCCAACACAAGAAATAGGATGATTAAAGTTAACTAAATTATGAAATTATTAATCAAAAGTAGCATCCATATATTAATAATAAAAAAAATTGCACTTCTATATAATCCCACATACTGAAGCAAATTATTCAACGAGAGAATGATAAATAGAGAAACTATAATAATAACAAAAAAAAATATAAAGCAATTATAGCACTACTAATTCAGTAATTACATTTATGAGTACATATGTGATGCTACTTTGAGGTGGAGGGTCAAGTACTCCGATTGATTTGAATAATTTTGGGCTTGAGATCTGCAATTAGAACACACATTAACTAGCCAAGAGGCCCCTAGTTAAGGCACTCCAACGCTTAAGTTAGTTCCGGTAAAGTAGAATATAGAGAGAGTATATACTGGATAGTGTAAAATGGCATTACCTTGAGCGTGGTTGGGCCTGCAGTATTTATAGCTTTGTGCGAGTGTGATTTTTCCCAAGTGCTCTTATCAGGTGTACTGGCTTTGTCCCATGCTAGGAGGTTAAAAGTTATTCCAAATTCTGGTGTTGTGTCAGGTGGCTAAATTTCTTGTTTTTCCAGATAACCGTGCCAGCAGGGGCACGTGACTGCCAAAGTTATTGGCAGGGTTGTCAGAGTTGTTGGTAGCAGTTGCATCGGCTGCCACGTGTCATTAGAGTGTGCTCGACAAGTCAGATCAACATGCCCGACGAGGATTCGTGTGAACGCTGGAGGTTGATTCATGTCGACCAAAACTTGAATGCTCGAAGTCCTAGGGTGATCCTTAGGTCGATGCAGGTCGACCACAGGCTTTACCCAATGAGGTCGATATTAGTCGACCAAATAGATATACACTTAGGCCTCGTGGGCTGTCTTGTTTGATGTTGGACCTGTTAGGCCTATTGGGCTATCCCATATCATGAGTCCCCCCAACTCTCAGTCCTGATCGAGCCTGTCGATGAGAAGGGGCAGTAAGTTTACATTGAAGCATAGCAAGTAATACACTCAAATAGGATTTTTGATCTTTCGACCCGAGTTTTTGAAATTTTGACCTGGGTTTTTGAAATATTGACTAGGGTCTGAGGTGGTTTCTTTGCATTTAATGATGCTATCAGTGCGCAGGACATGAAGTGTACGGGGCAGGCTGTCATGATGGCAGTTACACAGTTTCTCACGCACAATTGCCTATAAATAGGGGGAAGTCCCTTCATTCATATTTTTGCAATTTAAATATCAGATAATCTCCATTGTTGAAGAGTGTCTTGCTCCGCACCTTTCGCTTG
>JACGDI010000695.1:87841-104249 GCA_014898725.1 Jacaranda copaia
CCTGTGCTTTGATAGCTGTTCGAGGTTGAAATTTGATGTCGAACTCTCCGAGCTTGATCGCCTACTTTGTCAACCTGCCTGATGTATCGGGCTTCGTTAAAATTTGCTTCAACGGCTGATTTATTAGCACAATGATGGAGTGAGATTGGAAGTACGATCTTAGCTTTCGCACAACAGCCACTAAGGCCAATGCAAACTTCTCAATCTCCAAATAATTATGTTCTGGTCCTTAGAGTGACTTACTGTAATAGTAGACCGATCGATGATTGCCGTCCCGAGTTGATATCAGCACTGTGCTGATTGATGCCTCCGAGACTACCAAATATATCTGAAGAACTTATCCCAGCTCGAGTTTTGCCAACATTGGTGGTTGGGTCAAATACTGTTTCAATTCGGTTAGCGCCTAGTTGCACTGCTCCGTCCATTAAAAATTCATCTTTCTGGCATTTATGAGAATTTTAAAAAAGGGAAGGCTTTTGTCTACTAACCTTGCAATGAATCTCCCCAAGGCCACAATTCTTTCGACCAGTCTTTGAACTTTCTGAACCGTTCTCAGAGGGTTGATGTCTAAAATTGCTTGAATTTTCTGCGGATTGGCCTCAATACCTCTCTAGCTGACCATGTAACCCAAGAATTTTCCTCCGCAAAATCCTAAAGTGCATTTATTTGGGTTCAGCTTTAATCCAAATGCCTTCAAAATTTCAAATGTATGGTTGAGGTTGAGTAAATGGTCTTGGGCTTTTTCTGTCTTGACTATCATGTCATCAATGTAGACTTCCATTGATTTTCCAATCTCATATTTGAACATGAAGTTCACTAATCTCTGATACGTTGCCCCGGTATTTTTCAAACCAAACAGCATGACCAGAAAGTAATAGACACTATTATGAACCACAAAAGATATTTTATCCCTATCTTTGGGTGCCATGAATATTTGATGATAGCCTTGGAATGCATCCATCATACTCAACAATCACATCCAGCAGTTGAATTAACTAATAAATCTGTCCGAGGCAGGGGATAAGGATCTTTAGGACATTCTTTATTCAAATCAGTAAAGTCATTACACATCCTCCACTGTTCCTCAATTTTTGGGACTAAGACAACATTACAAAGCCAAGAGGGGTACATAATTTCTATAATATAGCCTGCGTCTAAGAGTTCTAACCTCTTCTTCAATGATTTGCGTCCTCTCGACGTTGAATGTCCTTGTCTTCTGCCTGACCGACTTGTAAGAAGGGTCAATGTTGAGGCGGTGCACTATGACATTCGGGTCAATCTCTTGCAGGTCGAAAGCTTTCCATGCAAAGACGTCGACATTCCTCCTAAAGAAGTTGATCATAAGATATTCCAGGTGGGGCCCTAAGTCTGTCCCAATACAAGTGGTCTTTTTGGGGTTGCCCTCTTCGAGCTCAATTGTCATGAATTCCCCAACAGGCTCTACCCTAGTGTCCTCCAGTTTCTCTTTTTGCTCGATTAGGACTCTTTGGGTTTTGCTACTGAGGTATCCCCCGAAGTCTTCAGCTGTGGTCGAGTCTTCTGCCCGGATGGCTCGACCAAAATACTGTAGCACCTTCATGCCTCTTTCAGATTGCATAAAAGTTTGCCCGTGCTGGTTGGAGTTGAGAATTTTACTTTTAGATGGTATGTGGACACGATGGCACAAAAGTCGTTGAAGGCGGGTCAGCCAATGATGACATTATAGGCGAATGTGGCATCGACCATTAGGTAGTTCAACATTAGTGTTCTCCTTCGACGAGCCTCATCAAAAAAAGTGGTCAGGTCGATTGACCTCTCTGGTATGATCTTCGACTCCCCAACCCGACCAGCGGTGTGCGCACAGGCTGGAATTTCAATTGGCCCAAATTCATTCTTTTCAAAGTAGATAGGAAGATAACATTCACTGAGCTGCCGTTATCGACCAGAACTTTACGCACCTCAAAGTTTTCAATCTCCACAAATACAACCATTAGGTAGTCTATTTTATGATCAATATTTTTACCTTCAAGATGAGCCAAGTCAGCATCGGTAAATGAAATGGGCTCTGCACTCATCGAGAGGTGAAAGGTTGTCTCCACAAGTGTAGCCTTATTGGACTCAAGTCTCCTCTAAGTCTGTCTAGGAGCGGACTTGGAGTCCCCCCTAGTAGGACCTTCTGCGATCATGTCGATAACTCCTCTGATGGGTGGGCGATCATCCTGGGCTGGCTTTTTCCCTTTGTCATATCTCCTGGGGCTAACCAACCTTTCTCTATAGGGAGTCCGGTCGATTTTACCCCCTTCAGCTCTAGCCTCCATGGCTATGTATTTTTTCAGATGGCCCTATCTGATCAACTTTCAATCTCGTCCTGGAGATTAAAGCACTCATCAGTGTCATGCCCCTTCTATTTGTGGAAGTGGCAGTACTTCTTTGATTTTTTCATGGCTTTAATCTCCGTCAGTTTTTTGGGCCTTTTGAGGAGGTTGTCATGCTGGATAGTGTACAAAACCTCCTTCCTCGGAGTGTTCAATAGTGTGTAGTCGTGGAAGCATTTAATTGGAGACCGACCCCACTCTTTATGTTTTTGGTTTTCTCTTTCCTTCTTTTTTTTGTCGACCTCAGAGGATCCGAACTTGAAATTATTCATCTTTTCCTGGGTCATGTATCTTTCGGCCAGGTCAAGCAGCTCCTCCATCGACCTAGGCCTTTCTCACACTAGGGCATTCGCGCACTCTTTATGCTTGAGCCCCAGGAACAGCACGTCGATCAAGAATTTAATGCTGGGGTTATCAATCTTTAAAAACTCTGTGTTAAACCTAGTGAAGAAATTTCGGAGGGACTCCCCTGTATTCTACTTGACGGTATGGGGATGGGTGTGGGGGAGCTTGGTCTTTTTTCTGCTAGCAAGCTGGTGCAAGAACTTATCGAACAGCTGGTCATAGGAGTAGATGGTGGATGGTTCCAGCTTCATGAACCAATCTAGTGCGATGCCTTGGAAGGTGGTCACTAACATTTTAGCATAGATAAATTCATTGTGACCGTGCAGCTGCATCATGTGCTCAAACTACATCAGGTGCTCGTTGGGGTTGGTGGAGCCATCATGCCTTGGGAGACCGATCAAAATTTTGGCATCCATGGTGATTTGCTCATCGATGATCTCCTGAATAAATGGTGAACCTCTGTCTCGATGACATCTTTGGGGAGTATCCATGTTTGGTACTTTATTGGTGTTTCTCCTTAAGATCTCGTCGAGACGTCTATTCAGATGCTGCATCTGATGGAAAACTTCTTTCCACTCATTTTAGTTTGCCTGAGAGGCAAACTAGATGCGTTCGGCCCTATCGCGCTGCAGGGCTCGACTAGGCCAATGCACCAAAATCTAGAGATTCCCCACGATCCTCACGATAGTCACGGTTTGGGCATTCAACCCTCTTGTGCTGCGGGGCACAATTAGGTTGAGCATGTTCCTCTGAGTTCGCCACTTCCTTGCATGGTTCTAGGCGTCTCCTCTCCACTGGTGGATGCTTAGGACTGGCCTTGCGCCAGGTGAGTAGCTGTTTGGTTTCATGGCGGGAGGGGCTATTCTCCTGGGGCCTATTTTTTGGTGATGGCGATGGTGGAGCTGCGCTAGTGGTAGGGATGGGTACTGAGGTGTGCCTATTCAAGACAGCAGATAACTGAATCGATATCTGAGCAAATATCTATTCGCTAATCATTTGCATCAGCTGGGACATGGGTAGCATCACCAACTATTTTTGGGGGACGCTGGTGCCCGAAATAGTTATGTTGTTGGGGGTTAGGGAGTGGTGGGGAAGTGGACCTCTGGTTCTTCTCCCTCCCAGATGTTACTTTGCGCGTGTTCACCATTTTTTCGCTATAATCTCAATAGTTTCCATAGACGGCGCCAAATGATGCTGCTTTGAGCTGGAAGGTCAAGTACTCTAGTTGATTTAAGTAATTTTGGACTTGAGATCTGCAACCACGAACACACATCAACTAGCCGAGAGGCCCCTGGCTAAGGCACTCCAACACTCAAGTTAGTTTCGATAGAGCAAAATATAGAGAGAGTATATAGTGAATAGTGTATAATGGCATTACCTTGAGCCTGGTTGGGCCTGCAGTATTTATAGCTTTATGCAGGTGTAATTTTACCCAAGTACCCTTGTCAAGTGTACTGACCTTGTCCTATGCCAGCGGGTTGAATGTCATTCCAGATTCTGTTGCTGTACCAGGTGGCTAAATCTCTTATTTTCTCGGATAATCATGCCAGCAGGGGCATGTGACTGCCAAAGTTGTTGGCAGGGTTGTCAGAGTTGTTGGCAGCAGTTGCACCGGCTGCCATGTGTTATCGGAGTGTGCTCGACACGTTAGATCAACATGCCCGGTGGGAATCCTTGTGAACGCTGGAGGTTGATTCATGTCGACCAAACTCGAATGCTTGAAGTCCTGGGGTGGTCCTTAGGTCGATACAGGTCGACCACAGGCCTTACCCAGTGAGGTCGATGCTGGTCGATCAAATAGATATATACTTGGGCCTCGTGGATTGTCTTGTTTGATATTAGGCCTGTTGGGTCTATTGGGCTATCCCATATCAATATGATTTATAATAAATGAAAAAAAAATTCTTTCTCAGTATCGTGAATTTGAGTAAAAATAAAATGACTTTAATTAGTTGGAGAAAAAAATTGAAAGTCAAAATAAACTAAAGTTTAAGAAAAGAAAATGTACATTAAAAGAAAATTTTGATTATCTAGACAAAATAACCTGTGCTAATTAATGTTAAGGTAATAGAAACAAAAATGAATGGAAAAAATTGTAAAAATATCAAAAAAAGAATTAATAGATGCATGAAACCGAATAGAAAAAAGAAAAATCAATTCTAAATATCACTAATTCAAGTTTCAATCAAAATTAAAAATAAAAAATAAAATGATGCAAAATAACCAAAAAAAGTTTCAATAAGAAGTCCCCTTTTGGGATTTTTTTTTTCTTTTTAGTTTTGATGTATACTCAAATGTGTGTGATGAGGGTAAGATTTGTTTGGTAGTATTCCATACTTTGATCCTATCCAGTCGACCTAAAGGGAAAAGAGTGTTTGTGTGAAATTAGGTTGAGTTCTGCAACCAATCAACATATGTCAAGCTAGCCGATGTGCCCCCAATTAAGGCACTCCAACACTTAAGTCAGTACTGAATCGGCCAAAAGATAAAACAATAAAGTGAGAGCTTTAAGTGATAATAAACATACCTTGTTGAATAGTAGCAATGAGGTATTTATAGGCTCTCTTGGGTGGTTGTGCCCTTGTGTAAAAAGGGCCTTTGTCTTTGGTTGGGAACCTTTAGATCTTTTTCCTTCTATGTACTATTACAGGTGGTGCCTCCTCCTGCTCTTCAGGACATGGTGGTATGAGGGAGACGTACACCATTTTGGTTTTGTAGTGTGGTGGTACAAGTGGTGGCACACCACCTATCAAAATAGTTAATGTGGTGGGGAGGTGGTTGGCATATTTAGTGCGACTATGACTGGTGGTGCAGGATTGCTCTATGTGGCTCTAATCGACCTACTAAAGTTGAGATGTTTCTTCATCTGTTAGTTATCTGTGTATACTCTGATCGAGGTGATGGAGTTCTGTTGGACTTTAATGGCTCTCTAGTTAAAAGCTAAATAATCATTTTTGAGTTGATCGACCACACTCTGATCGACTAGACAAGGCGTTCATACTTGTGCTAGCAAAATGGCCCAAATAAGGTTGGGCCTGGTCCATCACCAGCAAAATCATTAATGGGCTTAGCCAGATAGCCAATTAGATTATCCAATGGGTATCTCTTACTTGGTTGAGTGTTATTGGGTTGGGCTTGTTGGGCTATCCCATATCATAAGTCCCTCTCCACTCTCGAGTCTTGATTGAGTTGTTCAACGAGAAGGAATGGGAAGTAGCTAATTTGCAAAACTAAAATATGCTTGATGAGGAATTCAACACGTTGATAATGTTTAAATTTCAAAAACTGACCAGGATTTCAATGCATTTAATGCGTTACTTACATTGTGCAATATGAATAGCTAACGGGCATATGGGTAATAATTACCCTATAGCTGGTCAGATTAATTGGTTGACTTGCTCATTGGCTGAAGCCTATAAGTAGTGTGGTGAAATTCTTTCATTTTTCACTTTAAAAACAATTTGAGAGGTCGAGACCTAGAATTTACTGCTCTTTTCAATAGTCAGTTTTGCTTTATTTTTACTATCTGTGTAAGTTTTTCTCTATCTTGAATAGATTTATTCTTCTTCATTTCAAACATATATCCTATAAGAAATATGTTGAGAGATTTTAGGAAAGATAGTGATAGGGGGAGCGATAGTGATGAGGTCGATTCATCTGTGGGTTCGACTAGAGGGTAAGTAACTTGACTATCAAGTCTAGCGAGTCTTCCAATGGTAGCTCTACTTCTTCTGATGTTAGGGATGAGGCTAGGCCAAGTCAACCTCCTATGTCTCGTGGTTGGTTATTTATGTCCGACTACTATAGTTAAATTATATCTAAGATCAAAGATAGATATCTCGAGTTAATCAGGCAGTTATACCATATTCCCCATGGGTTAGAGTTAATCATCCTTGGCCCCAATGATAGAATGCATCGACCTACAACTGGTTGCATTACAACTTTTGAGGGTGCCCTAAAGTTTAGGCTTAGGTTTTCCCCAGCACAACCCATAGTAGACCTCCTAATTGGTCTCCAGGTTTACATAATGCAACTCCTGCCAAACTGTTTTTCAACTTTGTATAGTTTTGTTATTTTGATGTTAATATATGACTAGCCCTTAACATTTGCCAATTTTTCTAATCTCTTCTACCTCTGAATGTCCTAGAAGTTGGGTAGCATTGAGGAGTTAGGTTTTAATATACCTGAGGGTGATTAAGGGGTCACATCAAGATGCCAAGGAATGAGAACCCCACTTGGAAAATTACATTGATTCTAGGCTTAGTCCAAGTTGGGCAAATGGAGGAGTCGGGGCATATTGAAAAGAGGAACTTGGTACTGACAGGCTTATTACTTACTTAGCTAGATTTGCGAGTTTTAGCTAGATTTGCGAGTTGATGCTCAACTAGGTAGATGTCCTTGTTGACTTTTTGTAATTATTTGCTCAACTTTCTAGTCAGTACTAATGCATTTTTTTCGTGCTTATCTCAAATCGAGCTAAAATAATGACCTACACTCATCAACAGGTAATGGCATGCTAGCAAAGGGCACAAGAGCACCACCAGGTAGCTGTTCATCAAAAGGGTGCCTCTCACATTGCTCCATCACCACAAGCACTATTGCTTACTCTTTAACCTATTCAACCAGCCCCTATTAAGGTAGGCAATCCAGCAACTCGACTCAATAGAAGAGGCCAACTATCAATAAATCTCTCCCTATTCGAAAGAAGACCACTATTGAGAAAGGGAAAGAGAAAGCCACTGAGCCCACAGTCTTTGGGCCTTGACCACATGATGAATTTTCCCATTGCCCACTTTTTCTTCCTCAAAGTTTGGGCCCAACATTAGGGTTTAAAATATTACATTCATGTTAGGGGTAGGGTCGACCGGCATGGGCCCTCTGAAGGTGTGATGGCTGTTTTATTTATATCTAACCAGAAAAAGCTATTATACATGGGGCAGCTAAAGGTATTGAAAACTTTTGCATATCATGCAACTATGGTAAGTTTCTCATTGAGTTTTCTTGGTTCTTGAGACTGGTTGTTTGTTTTTAATTTTTAATGAAATTCTTCTATCTTGCAGGTTAGCCAGTTGGGCTACTACTTCTACCGTAGGGCCAAGCTGGTCCTAAACGACTAGAAGGAGCTCAAGAAAGGGCAAGAGAATGTTGACATAGCACAAATTAAGCTCAACTCGCTGCAGTCGAGGGTCAACAAGCTTACTCGATAGGTCAAGGAGAAAGATGTGCAACTTTTGGCTATGGTGATCGAAAAAAGCCACCTTGATCAGCTATTATGCAAGGCAAAGTTTGAGGTAAAAGCTGCCCATAACACTAGTTGGGTGCTTAGATATAATAATGGCACTCCCTATGCTCAGGACAAGTTCTTTGAGATGCTATCAAGCATTTGAAAGAAAGCAGTGCAACAGCTCATAATGTGCCTAGCATTCTAGGATACCAATGTTGTCTTTGCAGTCGATAACATAAAGGAAGCTTTTGATAAAGCTATAAAGCAACTCAAGTTCTAGGGCCACCAGTTCCATCTCGATGATAGAGAGCACTTGAATATGCTGCAAAATAAATACCTAGAAGATTACCCCGATTTGTGCATACTGACAAAGGTGTTGCTGCGAAAAGGTCTGGGGCTAATGTGTACTCGAGGGTAGCTTTGATAGTAGAGGAGCTCACTTTTGTGAATGAATTTGCCTTCGACACCAAAGAAGGCAAGGTTGACATTATAGTTTATTTTCCTCCAGTCGACTGCTCCTTTCTCACAAATGAGGTAGGTCTGTCTTAACTTATGAGTGCTACACAACCAGAGCCAGCATCCACACCTAAGTAAAAGGTCAAAGATCCCTTAATAATTGTTCGCGTACCTTTCGATGATGAGCTCAATCGCATTGTTAACGAGGTGGCAATGACTCAAGGTGGTTGAGGGAAATAAGTTGGGTCGAGCTGCGACTGAAGCTGTTTTGTGTTTTGTTTTTTACTCGCCCTACGAGGTGTCTAAAATAATTTGATGTACTTTTTCATAAATGTATCCAGAATGTTTTTGTGATCTATAAAGTCTCAACTTTTGTTTATATTGCTTTGATCTCTTTGTTTTGATTACTTGATTTCATGAATGAGTTGAACTTTTCTTTCAACTGTCTTGTCAAATAGGGCAATCCTTTAATAAAAAGACTGCTAATGTTTAATTGTTTTAAAATCAATTATGAGATCGACTTGTAAAGAAATAATTGAATAGATCTAAGGTTATTTACATCGACTTGATCCATTTGAAATTGATCTTGACATAGTCTTCATAGTCGACTACTCGGTCAACTTAAGATATTCTCTTCGCAATCAAATGAATAGATGTGGTGCCATGGTTAATCATGAGTCAACTTTAACTTAACTTCAAGTTCCTATTTAATCTTTGCATCATAGTACGTATGTCCATTGGGCAACTTGAATGCAATGATAAACTATGGGGTCAATTTTAAGTTATGGTCAACTACGGAATCAACTTTAAATAATTTTTCCTTTTTTAGAGTAGGTTGTAAGCCACAATTGTGACTTTAAAACTAAATTGTGATCAACTTGTTTAATAAGTTAAGCTAGAAGCCATAGTTGCGATTCAAAATCGAATTTTTGGTTGACTACTAGGTCAACTATAAACGGTTTTCCCCGTGATTAAGTTATTAGGCAGGAAGCCTTGATTATAGTTTGAAATTGAAATTATGATCGACTATGGGGTTGATCGTAAATTATTTACTTATTTATTAAGTTGGTCTAGAAGCCATGGTTACCGATGAGAGTGAGTAGCTATTCGAATTTAAATTATTTTCATTGATTTGGAACCAAATTACCTTAGTCTCTTTACATATTGAATTATTTTCAAATTCACTGCATTCCACAGTCGATAGAACTCGTTGCCATCCATATCAACTAGTCAATAAGAGTTGTGCTTTGCTACTTTCTCCATCGAGTAGGGACCATTCCATTTTAGGTTGAGTTTCCCACATTTTTTGAGACTTTAATTTTTTTGAAAAAGAGGTCTCCCACCTAAAAGTTTCTTAGTTAAACCCCCTTATTAAAGTATTAGGCCATCTTTAACCTGTATTTTTGCATTGTTATATAAGCCTATTTGCACAACACATTGATTATTTTGAGGTCGAATTCTCATTCAAACTTATTCCTGATCCAATTGTAGTGGATTACTTAAGCTGTGTGTTATATCAATTCTATAAGAACAACAACTTCTGACCTGTAGACCAAACTATAAGAATTGTGGCCTATGGCTATTCTAGGAGTGGTTCTATATGCTTATAAGACCCCAGGGAGGTTCTCCGCCTAACTTGCTCTAGATCCTTCAAGTCGAGCCTTGATGTGGTCTAAGATAGTCCTGTTTGTAACTAATCCAAAGGTTCATAATATTTTTTCATATGAAACTTCTAATGGCCGTGTCAATTATCTTTGAGACCACCCCATCTTTGACCCACTCATAAAGTATTCGACCGCAATGATTATAAAGTTTCTTTGACCTGTGGTTTTTGGGAAAGAGCTAACTATATCTATCCCCCATTAGTTAAATAGCCACGTGATTTGTACTGTCACTGGCTTTAACATAAGCTAGTGAGGTATGTTGGAGTGGACCTGGCAAGATAGGCACTTCTTGGTGAAGTCGACAGCATCTTTTAGCAAAGTTAGCTAAAAATATCCATGTCTGATTACTTTGTGGGGTAATGCTCGTTCATCAAAGTGATTAGATACTTGAATGGACCTCTTGTATGACCTCTAAAGCCTACTCTGATACCAGAACAGAGTTGATTATTGCCAATGAGACTACCAAAAAAATTTGCAAAACCTCTCCAACCTTCGGCTTAACTAGCATTGGTGGTGCTGACATGTACTGTTTTAATTTAACCAAAACCTTGTCACATTGTTTTGTCTATTGAAACTTCCACACATTCATGAGGATTTTGAAGAATGGTAAGCTTTCATCCACTAGTCAAGTAATGAATCACCCCAGAACTATGATCTTTCCGACCAAACACCGCACATCACTGACTGTTCAAGGAGATAAGATGTTCAAAATTGCTTAGATCTTTTGTGGGTTTGCTTCTATACCTCTTTGACTAACTATGTATCCCAAGAATTTTTCCCCTATCACCCTAAACATGCATTTGTTAGGATTAAACTTCATACCAAATGCTCTCAATATTGAAAATGTATGACTGAGGTCGGCTAAATAGTTTTACTCTTTTTCTATTTTAACAATCATGTCATCAACGTAGACCTTCATGATCTTTCCAATCTTATTTTTGAACATAAAGTTCAAATCCTTGGTAGGTTGCACCCATATTCTTGAGCCCAAAAGGCATGACTTGAAAATAGTATAAACCATTGAAGACCACAAAAAAGGTCTTATCCCAGTCTTCAAAGGCCATAAAAATTTGATAATAACTTTAGAATGCATCCATCATACTCAAAAGATCACAACTAGCAGTAGAATCAATTAATAAATCTATCTGAGACAACAAGTGAAGGTCTTTAAGAAAAGCTTTATTCAACTCAATAAAATCATTACACATTCTCCATTTTCCCTTATTCTTAGGGACAAGAAAAATATTACAAAGCCAACTATGATATTGAATTTATATGATATAAACTGTCTCTAAGAGCTTGTTGACCTCTTTCTCGACGATTTGGCATCTTTCAGTATTGAAGGTCTTAGTCTTTTGCTTAATTAACTTGAATAAAGAGTCCATATTTAGATGGTGGATGATGATGCTAAGGTTGATTCTCTAGAGGTCAGCAGCTTTTCAGACAAAAATATTAATATTTTTTCTAAGGAAATCGACCGTTAAGCATTTCATGCTGCTTCCCAAGTCTGTCCCAATCCTTGTGGTCCCGTCCCAAGCTCGAGCTCTATTGTCTTGAACTCCCCAATTGGTTCAACCTTAGTATCCTTTAGCTTTTTCTTCTTGCTTTGCCATTTTTCTTTAGGTTCCATAACTGGGACATCCCCCAAAGGTTTCAGTTTTGGTCCAGTCTTTTGCTCATTCGCCTTAACCAAGATAGTGAAGTATTGCCAAGCTATCTTTATATTACAAAGTAATTCACCAATCCTAGTAGGTGTTGGAAACTTGACCTTCATGTGGTAGGTTGAGACGGTGGCCCTAAAGTCATTCAGTGCTAGTTGTCCAATTATAGCATTATAAGCAAAAGGAGTATCAACCACCAAATATTGAGCATGAGCATCCTTTGTTGGGGTGGTTCACTGAATGAGTTAGATAGGTTTATAGATCCTTTAGAAATAATCTCGAATCCTCCAAATCCAACCAGTAGAGTGCACACTTGCTCAAATTTTAGCTATCTCATATTCATCCTTTTTAATGTTAATAAGAAAATTATGTTCACGAAGCTTCCGTTATTGACCAAAACCTTTAAGATCTCAGCTATCTCAACTGACACGAAAAGGGAGCAATCCAGCTTGTTGTTAACACCTTTGTTCTCTATGTGCAAGAGGTCATAGTTAGAGAAAGAGGTAAGCTCTGTGTTGGTGGAGACTTGGAAAACTATTTCAATGATGAGAGATTTACTCGATTCCAACCTCCTCTAGTTCTATCCTCTGGCCAGCTTGGAGTCTCTTTCTATTGGGCCTTCAATGATGGTGTCAGTCACACCTCTGAGGGATAGTGTAGATCATTAGCTAGCTTTTTTTCCCTTGTTCTTTTTTCTTAGGCGAACCGATCTTTCTCTATGGGGAGTTTAATCAGTTTAGCACATCTCTTATTTGGCTTTCTCATCAATAAACTTCTTCAGGTGTCCTTATCAAATTAGCCTCTCGATCTCATGATGCTGGTTGAAACAATCTTCTGTATTGCAACCTTTTTACCTATGGAAGTGAAAGTATTTTTTTAATTTCTTCATTGCTTTATTTCAATCAACTTCCAGGGCTCTTTGAGGAGGTTATCATGCTGAACGACAAACAATACCTCTTTCCTAGTAATGTTTAGTAAGGTGTAATTGAGAAATCGTTTAATGGGAGATTAATGACCATCCTTGTGTTGTATGTCATCTTTCTCCTTGGCCTTCTTTTTGTCATTATTTAGGTTGCCATATTTTAGTCTATTCATGTCTTCTTAGGTCATGTACCGCTCAATGAGGTCAATTAGCTCCTCCATTCTCCTCGATCTCTCTCTGACCAGTGTATTAGCGCTCTCCTTGTGTCAAACCCAAGAACAACAGACTAATCATAAATTCTATTTGGAGACTATCAATCTTCAACACCTTTGTGTTAAACTTGATGAAAAAATATCAAAAGGACTTTCCCTCATTCTGCTTAATTGTATGCAAGTGATTGTAGATAAGCTTTGCTTTTCTTCGACTGGCGAACTAATGGAGAAACTTGTTGCAAAGTTGGTCATATGAGTGAATCGACATAGGCTCCAACATAACAAACAAATTAAGTACAATACCATGGAATATAGTAGCCAACATTTTTGCATAAATGCACTCATTATGCCTACGAAACTGCATCATGTGTTCAAATTGGAGTAAGTGCTTGTTTGGGTAGGATGAGCCATCATATCTTGGTAGACTTATTAGAACCCTGGTGTTAATAGCTATGCACTCATTAATTATCTCCTAGATAAATGGTGACTCTCACTCATGGCGAATTCGGGGTATACTATCATAGTGAGGATTTCTTTTTGTGTTTCTCTTGAAAATCTCCTCAAGGTATCTGCTCAGCTGTTGCACTTGGTGTGACACTTCTTGTCATTCTTTTCGGTCAACCTAGGATAGATTCTTGTTTATTTAAGGTCTTTGTCACTTGACCCTGTCACACTACTGGGTTAGAACAAGTTGAGCGAGGTGATCTACAAAATCAACGACTTCTTCCCAAAGGTTTGGTTAGGTTTCTTCCCACAGGAAACGACCTAGGTTATCCTCTCATTGGATAGAAGTACATCTTATATCTTATCTACCCCTATCCTCTCTTGGGGTCTCTCCTCATGCTGTGAAGGTTAAGGAGTAGCACTGATAGCTGGCCCGGGCTAGTTGTCGTGCTTGTTGAGGGTAGCTAACAATTAGGCTAATATTTACTCATTGATCAACTGCATGAGCCAAGGCATAATCAAGGTTACTACTTGTTTTGGCTAGGAATTGGGTCCAACCACTTCTTGTTCTTGTTGAGGTTAAGAAGAAATGGTTGGGAACCTTCTATTCTTCTCTCTAATAGAAATGGCTCGCCTTGTGTTAACTATTTTTTTTTAGTTACGAAGTCTAGTTCCCACAAACAACGTGAAATAATAAGGGTAAGATCTATTTGATAATATTTTTGGCTTTGATCCAATCCAGTCAACTGGAAAGGAGGTTAGAAAAGAGTATTTATGTGAAATCGAGTCTAGTCCTGCAACCAATCAGCACACGCCAAGCTAACTAAAGTATCCTCGACTCAGGTACTACAACGCTCAAATCAGTACTTAATCAACCAAAAGATAAAATAGCAAAGTGAGGGATGTGAGTGATAATGAGCACAATTTGCTGAATGGTAGCAATAGGGTATTTATAGACTCTCTTAGATGTCTAATATGTCAATGATGCCCTTACCAATGTAAAGAGGGCCTTTATCTTTAGTTGAAGACCTTTAGGACCTTTAGTTGATGCCCTTCGATGTATTATTCCAGGTAGCGCATCCTCTTGCTCTTCAGGACATGGTTGCCGCACACCATTCTGGCTCTGCAACATGGTGGTACAGGAGGTGGCATGCATCATTAATGCAGAGGCATACCGCCTGTCAGAGCATTTAATGTGACAAGGGGATGGTAGTGGCGCATTTGATGCAACTATGACTAGTAGAGCGAGATTGCTCTATGCTACTCTGATCGACCTACTAGGGTCAAGATATTTCTTCATCTGTCAGTCATCTGTGCTGGTTGATGTGACAAAGTTCTAGAGGATTCTAATATCTCTCTGACTGGGGGTTGAATAATCATTCTTAAGCTGATCGACCATACATTGGTCAACTAAGTAAGGTGTCGATACTTGTATTGGCAGAATGGCCCAAATGAGGTTGGGCCTAGTCCATTACCAGGTCAATCATTAATGAGCTTGGCCAGATAGCCAATTGGATTGTCCTATGTCATATCTCTTATATGGTCAGTGTTATTGGGTCAAACTTGTTGGGCTATCCTATATCAATGTGATACTTAGAGTTTTTTTTTCTTTTTCTTTTGTGCATCAATTAATCTCATTTTTAACCTTTTTTCATGTTTTTATGATTTCACATTGCTTTTGAATGTATATTTGGATTTCATCTATTTTCTTTTCTATTACCTTGACATTAATCAGCACAAGTGGCTCTTTTAGTAACCAATTTTTTTTAATGCATGCTCTTTTTCTTTGAACTTTAGTTTATTTAGGTTTTAGAACTTTTTCTTTGATTGATTAAAGTCATTTCATCTTTTCTCAAATTTATAGTAATGAAAAAAAGCCATTTTTTTCCATTTATCATAAACTCTATGCTCTGAAAATAATTGTTCTATCATTTCATTTCTCTACTTACGTATTCTTACTTCGGAGAATTCATTGTAACATGTGGGAATATATATGAATATGAAAAAGACTATTTTTTCAACAAACTAGCAACCCTTTGTCTGCATGAGCAACTTTCAAATGTAACAAACATTTAGGAGGGGGGGTTGATTCCTTATCATGAAAATTATGTGATATTTTATATAATAAAAAAGATCATGTTGCAATTTAAAAATTTTGTATAAACCAGGATGCTATTAAATCAAAAGAAACGATATATAACTGATGCTGCTGGAAGTGGCTTGTAGAGGAAAGTGAGGGTAGTATATTGTTCTGGGCCTGAGATCTACAATCAAGACACACATTAAACTAGTCGAGGTGCCCTCGGCTAAGGCACTTTGATGCTTAATTTAGTTCTGGTCGAGAGAATATAGAGAATGTAGGGTGTATAATGTAAATGGTATTACCTTGAGCGTGGTTGGGCCTATAGTATTTATGGCTTTATGTAGGCGTAATTTTACCCAAGTATCCTTATCAAGTGTACTGGCTTTTACCCATGCCAGGGGATTGAAAGTCATTCCATGTCCAGATTTTGGTACTGTGATAGGTGATTAAATCTCCTATTTTCCCAAATAATCGTGCCAGCAGGGGCACGTGTCTGCCAAAGTTGTTGGCAGGGTTGTCAGGGTTGTTAGCAGCAGTTGCACCGGCTACCACGTGTCATCGGAGTAGGCTTGACCCATCAGATCAACATGCTCAATAGGGATCCTAGTGAACATCGAAGGTCGATCAATATCGACTAGACCCAATGCTCGAATTATCGAAGTAGTCTTCAAGTCGATATGGGTCGACCATAGACACTCCCAAGTGAGGTCGATACCGATCGACCAAACAGATTCTATTTTGGGCCTTGTGGGTTGTCTTGTTTGATATTGGGCCTGTTGGGCCTATTGAGCTATTCCATATCATGAGCCCCCCCAACTTCCGGTCCTAATCGAGTCTGTCGATGAGAAGAGGTAGGGAGTTTACATTTAACCGTAGCCTTTAATACGCTTGACTAGGATTTTTGAAATTCCAACCCAGGTTTTCAAAATATCGACCAGGATTTGAGGTAATTTCTTTGCATTTAATAGGCTATCAGTGCTCAGGATATAAAGTGTGCAGGATACGAAGCATACAGGGGCAGGCTATCATGATGGCAGTTACAC